>JANAVB010024400.1:12870894-12900894 GCA_029216955.1 Iris pallida | reverse complement strand
AAATCTCGGTGTTATCAACACCAACTCAAACAAGCATAAAATAAATACAACTCAAGACAACTAAAAATAAAATAAGAAAAGCTCTAGCCATCTACTCCAACCTCTACTGTGTCTCCTCTAGGCTAGCAGGTAACCTCCAAGCTATCTGTAAAATTTATCAACAGGTCCAGTCAGGACGGGAGCAAGCACAGTATATCTCACGCAGTTCATATCATGACAGAAATATAATACAGGCAATAGAGTAAGATACATGAAACGCTGAGAATATACATGAAGTAAAAGAGAAGATTGTAAAAGAAATATCTACTATAAGTAAAGAGCTACAGTGAACTAGTGATTTAGAGTACAAGATAGACATGTGAATGGCTTGATAATAAATATGAGAGGTTGTACATGGCTACACTACTTTGGAAATTGTCCACATGACTATTTATACTCTCCCGTACCCCAATCAATACACAAGGATCCGTTCAAGTTACGTTATTGTACATGATTTCACATAAGGGCTCATAAATGGGTGTATATGAATATAAACATGGGGGCTCCGTGAACATGAGAGTACATGAATCACGAGAGTGCACATGAATGGTAAAAGCACAGGAATACATCATAAAAGTAAAACGCACATGATATGATGTATCCGATACTCCCGAGGGGGATAACATCGTATAAAAAGATCCATATAGTACTAATTCGTGTTTCCATCGTGTCAGCATCAAGTAAAATAATCTAGAGCAATAATATAGTTCTAGCAAGTATGAAACGGTCAGAGAATGAACTCGTCTGATATCCTGAGTATCTGAAATGAAATACTGCCCGAGGAGTGGTGTCTGGCTCCTAATAGAACAATACAAGTCACAATATATCCAAAATGGTAAAATAGACTACTACAATGCATTCGACATAATGTTTGGGTCAATCTAGGCTAAAGTCAACCTTTGGTCAAAATAGCTTGGGTTGGGTCAACAATGGTCAACTAGTCTAGGTTAGTCAATTCTAGGTCTAAACAAACTAAGTCTATGCAAATCAAGTATCCAAGATAGCTACTAACTCATAGCCTAAGTCACTTGCTAAACCAAGCACAAAACTAAACCATAAGCTAACAAGGCACATAAACTTAGTCATATAATGTATATATTATTCACATTCACATATTCATATACATAGATATATATATGAAAGCTATATATATAGGCACATACATATATATATATAGAGAGAGAGAAGAAGAGGTAAAAGAGTAAGTGAGTGTATGTGTGTGTGTGTGTGTGTGTGTGTGTGTGTGTGTGTGTGTGTGTGTGTGTGTGTGTGTGTGTGTGTGTGTGTGTGTGTGTGTGTGTTTGGCATGTGTGTGAAATGATATGTGTTAATATTCTTAGATTTAGTGATAGGTAGGTGTATGTGACATGGGATACATGGTGTTAAAGGGTGTATGAGTGCATGTGTGTAAACGGTTATAGGTTAACTCAGTTTATAGAAATGCATACACACATACTTATATTGTATACATGCATACATACATATCATGTATACATACATACATTGCATACATGCCTGTCATAGATGCATACTTGCATTCGTTCATGCACCTATACATACATACATAGATGCATACATACATATTTGAATACATTATATACTTGCATACATTATATTCATATATGCATACTCTATATTATATTACATTCATTCCTGCATACATGCATACATATATAATATATGCATACAAACTCATCTATTTAACTCAAAATATATGTGAATACATACATTACAATACCTTAACACACACACACACACACACACACACACACACACACACATACACACACACACATATATATATATATATATATATATATATATATATATATATATATATATATATATAAATATATATATATATATATATATATATATATATATATATATATATATATATATATATCATTCATTCATATCCCATATACATGTATACTTCAGTTCAGGCATTATATCCATTCACATATCATTAAGTTGCATACATATACTTATTTTTATTACATACATGTCATTCATGCATATTACATACTTACATGCATCTATACATTATATACATTATATACAACATGTAAAAATAGAAGAGGAAAAAAAGGAAAAAATTGAAATAGAAAGGGAAGGGAAGGAAAAATATAAGAAAAAGGAAAAATAGTGGACATATACATGCTTGCATCATATATTCTACATTACCATACATGCTATCATTATATATTGCATTACATTATGTATACATTATACATTCATATCTATCATTACATGTATATCTTGCATCCATATCTAGCATTCATTATATATTTTCATGCAAACATTGTATATCATTTTTTCTTCCATGCATTTATGCATTGCTTACATACATTACATTGATTGCATTCCTACATGCTTGCATTCAACCATATATATACATTAATGTAAAAAGGATACATATCATATATATATATATATATATATATATATATATATATATATATATATATATATATATATATATATATATATATATATATATATATATCATTTCATTCATCTAATATATTATGCATTACATACTCTACATTCACTTAATATCCATACTACATAGGCTCATAGGTTACACAAAATGCCTATGTCGTATAGTCACTCTTCTACTTAAAATCAATATTGTACCAATTGGACTTTCACTAAATTCTAGGATTAAAGTATGTCGTATCCCTTCGTGTTAGCTTTCCGAAACTTCAAATGGATCGCATTTTCGTGTCCGAAAGCTCCCGAAATCGCGAAAACACCGAAACGCGTTTGTCTTTCGGACAACTGACACTCAAATAGTTTTACAAAAAGTTTCCGAAAGATTTTGGCTTATTAAAATATATATTTGGAAAGCTAACTTCGATACGGTTCTTTTAAAAAATGGGAGGTTAAACGGAGTTCTAAGCTAAAAGTTATGACATTTTTAAGTTGCTTTGGTTAATAAAAATGTGGATGAATATTATGATGAATTTGAGTTGTTTTAGACAAAAGAAACACATGTAGGCCAAGATACTTGGATATCAACATAGGTATCCAAATGAAACTCATTCTAACCATCCTAACTAAGATCAATCCACTCTTTAACCATTCTAAAACTGAATTTAAATATCTATTTAAACTATTATCATACATACATACACATGGGGTGTCCTAATTTGAGATCTATCAAGTAGGACATAAGACACATATCTAAAATCCTCAAGAGAGCTCCAAATGGCCTCAAATTTGAATCTAAAGGGTACACATGCATGAGGATGGATCCGACGGATTCAAAACTAATTTATAAGCAAAGGAAATTGATTTAGAGGATGGTTTTTACCTATTGGGAGTGGAATCCCGATGAAATCTTTTAGGACACGGCTCCGATACGAAGATCCCTCAAAGTGGACACTCCTCCTTGCACTTCTCTTCCAATCCTTGGTAGCACCCTTCCCTTGGAGAATGGGAATGGTTGAGGGAAGATTTGGTGAAGGAATGATTTGATTTGGAGATCAAATCAAAGGGAAGGCTATCTAAAATTAGGGAAGAACAAAAGGAAAATAAAAGAGGCAAGATTGTAATGAATGAAATGAAACATTCTCCCCTAAAGGTGGCTGCCATAAAGAGTCCATTAGGGCTAATGGGAAATGTCCTAATTGCCCCTCTCTAGTCACATATGGTTAAGTCTAAACTAGGTTCAAGTTTGGGGTCAAAAGGATCTAGTTTTGAGTCTCTAACTTAACCATTCTAACATGATAAAAATTAGTCTAACTAACTAACTTAAATGTTGGGTTTTGTGGGCCATGCTTAACTTAATATTGGGTCCCATCTAGAGTTTAAGCTACCCGGGTCACAATACAAGTCGGAACGAGACGAAACTCAAACCCGACTAAACAAATCCAATAAAAACAATATTAAAAATATAAAATTTTCCTAAAATATTAAAATATGAAAATTAACCAAAATCAAATACATCAAATTAAATATTATTAAAATAATCTAAAATTCCCCAATTAATCAAAATCCTAAATAATTCAAAAGTCACAAAAATGACCAAAATACCCTTAGCCTAAAAAATTATAAATAGTCATTCTAATCACATGGTTAGGTCACCATGGTCATGGTTAGTCTCTAGGCTCAACAGTTCTAGGGTTCAGTAGCTAACACATCAAAATTATAATTCACCAATTATAAATAGTATTAAATTAATTAAAAATTCCCATAAATCATAAATTCTATTATTAAATAATAAACTTCTACAAAAGTTCAAAATTACCCTCATTTTAGAAAAGTGGGTGTTACAAGTCTACCATCCTTAGAAAATTTTGTCCTCAAAATTAAGATGGTCATACTTCTTCTAGAGTCTCGTCCCCAACAATCAAAGTCTCAGAACTTACCTAAATCATACAATTTAAAAGAATGGCATACAGGTTCATGACATACGGTGGCAGTTGAAAGTCTCATCTAGGTATACTAGTCATGCTAAACCAAAACGGTCATAGGATATCAAAACATACAAGCAATCTGGGGTGCTAAACTGGAAAAGTTACAGAAACAACAAATCATCAAGGCTGTAAGGCAGTCTACCATCCTATATAAAAATTGGTAATTATCAAAAATAAAATAAAGATAACTAATAATTATCTATAAGGGGTACTTTTCAAAGAAAAATCAAAACCAAAAGTTTAAAGAACGAAAGTCAATAGCATTGAAATCTAATTAAAATATATATTAAGAAAATTTAGTCTCGATACGATCTAAGTTGATCAATTCTGGGTAATCAAGATTTAGACAATATGGAGGACAAGGTCATCGAAGTCTGAGCACGAGCATACAAGGATGGAGATTCAGGTCATAATTAATTTTAATTCAATTGAGTACGACCCAAGATATTAATATGATAAGAAAAGATGATCAAATTTGATTGGTCGTGATTAAGGGATCAAGGATTCAATGATATTGAAAACTTTTAATGGGTGATTCAAAGATATGGAATAAGTCAAATTTCTTCTTTTAAAGGGAAAATAAGAGAAAAGATTTCATAGGAAAGTCAAGTTAATCATCTTTCTCTGATACTATCAAGTTTATCATTTGCCAATCATATTTTTATCTCACAAGTCCCAATATAAAAATCAACCTTTATATGACTACTATCAAAATTATATCCTTCCGTCATAAAGATTTGACCTTGTCATGATCACCATAGGCTAAATTTCTAAGTTCCGAAATATTATTCATGAAGCATACCCTTCTTACTAGGAATCAAAACTGACCACTTAATCATCATAAATCTAGATTCTTCCACCTTGTCCTAAATTGGATCTGAAGCCTCTTAATCAAGTTTTATGTAATCCTTGAACTTATTCAATTTACTCTCCTTGTATTATTTAAATCTAAATCCACTAGGTCTTACAAAACTTATTCTTCATTATAAATTCAACCTTTATATTTCCTTCAACGTACACCTTCAATATTATTCTCCTGAAATTTAAAATTTTTACAAAATCTCTATATTTTATATAACTCAAAATCCTTGCATTCTTTCTGTTTCTAGCCATTTCTTACAATATCTTATTCAATTTCGTATCATCATTGCATATAGTTAAAATCTCTTCTCTATTACTAAATTCTTAAATTTAACATCATAGCCTTAAAGTGTAACGTCTCAAGAATCAATAACCAAAATTTATCCAAGTTCTCGAAACTAAGTTGACCTCGAATATCCTCATCAGTTATGAAATACATCTATGAATTATTCATACCCAAAAGATTTCTCTAAGTATGATTGTTCCTAAATTGACAATATAACCACTACAACAAATAGGGCATACAATAGCAGTTTATCTATGGCGTTCAAGCCTCCCTGCTATAGAATGTCATCATCAATAGCGTGCACTAGTCTGTGCTATTAAAAGGTCATACAATAGCAGTTTAGCTATAGCGTTTATGCCTTCCTGCTATTATAGTACCATCATCCATAGCGTTTATTGGACATGCTATTAAAAGTACATACAATAGCAGTTTATATATAGCGATTATGCCTCCCCGCTATTAGAAGTGTCGTTATAATAGCGTTCATTATGCAGTGCTGTTAAAGTATAGTTTTTTTTTCTGAATAAGAGATCCGGTTCATTTGAAAAAAATTTAAAGTCCTACTTTTGATATATTTTTGACATATAACAATGTATAAATTCATTATGCAGTAAGAAAAAATGTATATATTTGAAAGCAACATTTATATATATATATATATATATATATATATATATATATATATATTTTATATATATATATATATATATATATATATATATATATATATATATATATATATATATATTGAAGTCCTACTTTTGATATATTAATTTTTGACATATAACAAAAAAGTGTAGAAACTTATAATTTCTTTAATATAATTAAAATATGATTTCTATTTATTCGATTTAACCGAATAAATCGATCAAATAACCGAATAATTTATAATTGGTTCGGTAATTCGGTTTTGGTTTTGGTTAATTTTGGTTCGATTTCGGTTTTGGAGTTTTTGAATTTCGGTTTATTTGGTGTTGACTATTTCGTTTCGTTCGGTTGAAACCACGAATAAACAGAAGGCACCCCTACATAGGTATCCCAGTTCGATTAGGAGTAGCATCATATTGTATATATTTTACATGATTAAAAAAATACTATAACATATTTTGGATGCTATATAAGTTACAACGTCGTAATTGGATTAAATCGCTACCGTAAAAAAAAATTCGTGCGAAGGAGCTGCAGAATACTCTTCAACTAATCCCACTAACCTTTCAGAAATTTTATCTAAAATTCCTCTCCCCTGGTAAACCGAATAAGAAAATTTGGTAATATATATACGAAATATATCTTTGTATATTTATTTAATATATATATATTGCAAAAAAATTATAAATAAACTGAAATATTGGTTATAAACCAAATAAACTAAAAATCAAACAGATTATATTCCATTCGGTTTGGTCCGGTACAGGTTATTTCGGCTGGTTTCAATTTTTGTTATTCAATTTTTGGTCGAATTTGGTATTTGGTAATTCGGTTCGGTTAACCGAGTTAATCGAATGCTCACAATTGAACTATCTACTGTTCTAATCATATAGGAAGAATAAGCAATACAGTTTTATAAAATATATTTTATATTAAAATAATAAGTTATAGTATGCTGTGACTGCTATAGGAGCGATTCAGTTTTGCTACATAAAATTATAGCGTTCTCTATAGCGGGCGATCTCGTCCGTTAGATGTTTCGCAATTAAATCGGAACCGTCCATAGCAAAACGCTATGTTTTATGTTTGAAAAAATATTATTGTATTCTCCTAACTGGAAAATCCCTTCAACTCCTATAATCTAGGCGCGTAACTAAAAAAAAACCCTTCAACTCCTCCTCACGAAAACCCTCGCTCTCTCACGAAAACCCTCCTCACAACTCCTCTCACGAAAACCCTCGCTTCCTCATCTTCTTCTCTCGGTCGTGAAACTCTCTTCCGGCAACGCGCATCCTCAGGTAACCCTCTTCCTCATCTTCTTCTTCTCTCTGTGTCTCTCTCCCCTCACGAAAACTACCCTAAAAATCGACCGACTGTCATTAGCCAAACGCTATTTTTGTAATTTTTTCCCCGTCAATAAAGTACGTATGTGCCTCCTCGATTTGTCGAAAATTAGTGTTCGGCTTTGGATGGATTATTTGGGGTTTTCGTGAGGGGTTTTATTGGATCGATTTGTTGGATCGGCTTTGGAAGGATTATTTGGGGTTTGGATGGATTATTTGGGGTATATGTGCCTCCTCGATTTCGTGGATCAATTTGTCGGAAATTAGGGTTCGGCTTTGGATAGAAATTCTGTTTCTATGTACAACTCCTTCAACTGAATTTCTGTGCATGACGTTTTGTTGTGTTTGATGTTATTGGTTTGTTTCAGGAACCCTAATTATTTTGTGGCGTTATTTTGGCGTTTCTATATACAACTCCTTCAACTGAATTTTGAATTTCTGTGGCGTTTCTATAGGGCCACGTACAAATTATTTTTGGTGTTATCAAGCTCGATATAAGCAAGTTGTGGGTGTCAACATGATGAAAAAAGATTGGGTTCATCTTAACAAGTATTAAATCCTTTTCACTATACTAATGTGTTCACTTAATTAAATCCATCTTTATGTCTTATTTATGTTAAAATTATTTTCTTTTTTTAGGAATACGACATTGTATAAGAAATATGTCCGTCAGTTTGTGGATTTTGCCAAGTCAAATGCAAAGAATCCAGACTTATGTTATGTCCCTGCATTGATTGTAAGAATTTGTGTCGTGGTAATGAAGATATGATTTTACTTCATTTGCTAAGACGTGGGATGGATATGTCTTATACAAATTGGATTTGGCATGGGGAAGGAATTTCAAATTTGGAACAGATAGAGGATACTAATATAATTGAAGATGCATATGTTCAAAATGAACCCAATGCTGAACCTATCGAAGAAGAAAGGGATGATGGATTAACAACCTTATTGAAGGATGCAAATAATCCATCATACCCAAGTTGCAAAAAGTATACTAGGTTATCGGCAACCGTTATTTTATACAAGCACAAGTCTATGTATGGAATTTCTAATAAATGTTTTAGTCATCTTTTGGAAATATTGCATGATATTTTACCTGATGGAAATACAATTCCAGAATCCTCACGCGACGCTGAATAGTTGCTTAAGACATTTGAGCTTGATTGTGAGAAGATAGATGCATGTCCCAATGACTGTTGTCTATACAGAAAAGAATTGAAAAATGAGGAAAAATGTAAAAAATGTGGATTGGAACGGTGGAAGAAAGATAAGACTGGACAAAATTCAAGAAGGAGTTCCAGCAAAAGTACTAAGGTACTTTCCGATAATTCCAAGGTTCAGAAGAATGTTTCAGTCACCTGAATCAGCTGAAAACTTAAGGTGGCATTATAATCACAAAAGTGACGATGGCATCATGAGACATCCTGTGGACTCCTTATCATGGAAGATAATTGATATGAAGTGGCCCTCTTTCGCAGAAGAGCCACGCAACCTTAGACTTGGCCTTGCTGCAGACGGGTTTAATCCTTTCGGCGATCTTAGCTCTTCATATAGTTGTTGGCCAGTGATGCTCACGACATACAATCTCCCACCATGGCTATGCATGCGAAAAGAAAATATAATGTTGACACTACTAATTCCTGGACCGAAGCAACCTGGAAATGATATAGATGTTTATTTACAGCCACTAATAGATGATTTGCTAGAGCTATGGAACAATGGAGTACATGCTTATGATGCATTTAGTGAATCTTTTTTCAACTTGAAAGCAATTTTGATGTGGACAATAAATGATTTTCCAGCTTATGGTAACCTAGCTGGATGTACTACCAAAGGAAAAGTTGGATGTCCATATGTGGAGTGAATACATGTTCAAAATGGTTAAAATATAGTAGGAAAACCGTCTACATGGGACACAAACGTTTTCTTCCAGCCAAGCATCCATTTAGGTTGAAAAAAAGTTGGTTTGATGGTAAGCAAGAACATAGGGAACCACCTAGATTAATGACTGGATCAAAAATTTTAGAAGGACTAAAAAATATGACAAATGATTTTGGGAAAGAAAAAGACAATGGCAAAAGAAAGAGGCAATCTTCAGAGATGTGGAAGAAGAAGTCAACATTTTTTTCACTACCGTATTGGGAGGTAATATCATATTATTTTCATATGTGTTTTGTAAATTGTTTCCAATTGACCTTTCTATTCTTTTTTTGGGTTTTGTAGCATCTCATTTTGCGCCATAATTTGGATCTAATGCACATAGAAAAGAACTGGTGTGATAGCGTGGTTGGTACATTGCTAAATGCAAAGGGAAAATCGAAGGATGGCATAGAATCACGTAAGGATTTGGAAGAAATGGGCATTCGACAAGTTTTGTATCCAGAATTAAGAAATAAAAGATTTTTTCTTCCACCGGGACCGCACACCCTTTCAAAGAAGAAAGGAAATTTTTTGCAAGAGATTATATAACTTGAAGTTGCCCGATGGTTACTCTTCAAACATTGGAAACTGTATATCAGTAGAAGAATGCAAAATAACAGGACTCAAGTCGCATGATTGTCACGTGTTAATGCAACAGTTGTTGCCTGTGGCATTGAGAGGTCTTCTTCCAAAAGGACCAAGGATTGCAATATTTCGAATTTGTGCATTTTTTAATGTCTTGTGCCAAAGAGCCATCGATAGAGAACAAATAGAGAAATTAGAGGAAGAAATTGTTGAGATATTATGCTTGTTTGAAAGGTATTTTCCTCCTCAATTTTTCGATATCGTGATTCATTTACCAATCTACTTGTTGACATATTATGTTTGGTTGAAAGGTATTTTCCTCCTTCATTTTTCGATATCATGATTCATTTGCCAATCCATCTGGGACGTGAAGCTAAATTAGGTGGCCCAGTCCATTATCGTTGGATGTATCCGTTTGAAAGGTGATCATTTGTTTTCTTTTTATTGATTTTCATTCATTCGTTTGCTTACTTTAAATAAATTTTTTTTCCTCGTAGATACATAAAGATCCTTAAAGGATACGTTAGAAATCGTGCACTGTCCTGAAGGTTGTATAGTAAAATGTTATCTTGCTGATGAGAGCATGAGATTTGTTAGTGGGTACATGAAACAAGTTGCTGAGATGGATCATCGTCCAAATAGAAATGAAGATATTGAAAATGATGCGATTTTCGATGGCCTTCCAATTTCAAAAGGAACAATAATGACATTGGATAAACAACAGCTACAAAGTGCTCACCAGTTATGTATTGTTCAATATGGATGAAGTCGAACCTTATCTAGAGTAAGTTATAAGAAAACATAGCTAACTCCAACGTATCTTGCCAATATCTATAATTAATATCATGTAAAATTGTTTTCCCTATTAGGATGCACTTGAAGGAATTGAAACTTTCGGATAGACGACTTGTTCAAAATGAAAATTTACTTCAAGATCGTCATTCGAAGGAATTGTCATCTTGGTTAAAAAAGAAGGTCCCAATTTCTTTTTTTTAGTATCCTTAGCACATTATTTTCCAAACAATGTATGTCCTTACCTTTTAGTTTTGATTTTGAACAGATTGAGGGACAATCCTGTGGAAACATATCCGACATGTTAAGAGGGCTTGCACATGGCCCTTCAAAACATGTTGTGTCTTATTTAGGATTTGTTATCAATGGTAACCGCTACCATACAAAGGCTGCTGAGAACTCTAGACAGAACAGTGGTGTCTCAGCTTGAGGCAACAACCATTTGTAGATCCAGCTCGAAGGATAGGAACCAAGTCACCGATACAGTTGCCTACTATGGAGTACTTAAGAATATATTTTGCTTGGATTATCATACCTTTCATATTCCTATTTTTGATTGTGATTGGGCTAGCACAACAAATGGTGTCAAAATAGAAGATGGGTTTACCTTGGTTAACCTTCACCAAGGAAAACACCGCTTTGAAAGAGACTCGTTTATTCTAGCATCACAGGCAACCCAAGTATTTTACTCTAAGGACACTGCTTCCTCTAACTGGCATGTTGTGTTAAAGGCACCAGCAAGAGGTTTTCAAGATATGGATATGGACGTTGATCAAAATGTCTTTACACCATCATTAGCACCAGTGGATGTATCAAAACTAGATAAGAATGTTGAGGATGGTAGTGATAGTTATCTTAGAAAGGATTGTGAGGGCATTTATGTTTAAGAGGTCTTTTTCCTCTATATTTAATCTTATGAAACACTCTATATTTAATCTTATGAAACACTCTATATGGTTTAATTGGTCTCTATGTTTCATTAGTTTTTATTATTGGTATAGAAGCTTGTTTGAAAATAACTAGTTTTTTTTAATGCTTTCACAATTGTGCTTTTCACTGTCAGTGGTTGTGACAGTGGTTCATTTGCAATAATCGATTATATAAGCTTATGGTTCATTTGCAATAATCTATGGGTTTACTTGGTCTCTGTAACTTATGGTTCATTTGCAATAATCGATTATATAAGCTTTTCACTGTCAGTGGTTGTGACAGTGTGAGATGTTAGGAGTCGGGGTGGGCTCTGTTACGGGCAGCAGGGGATGGCACTTTGGCCATCTTGGTCATTAGATTTGGGTATGTATCAATATGTATCAGAGCACAGGCAGTGACTTTGGCCATCTTGGTCATTAGATTTGGGTATGTATCAACATGTATCAGAGCACAAGCAGTGACTTTGGCCATCTTGGTCATTAGATTGGGTATGTATCAACATGTATCAGAGCACAGGCAGTGACTTTGGCCATCTTAGTCATTAGATTTTGGTATGTATCAACATGTATCAGAGCACAGGCAGTGACTTTGGCCATCTTAGTCATTAGATTTGGGTATGTATCAACATGTATCAGAGGATGGCCATCTTGGCCATCTATACAGTAGTAGGAGCACAGGCAGTGACTTGGCCATAAATGGTTCTTATCCCTAGAGATTAGTGACTTAAATGGGGTCTTTGTTAGCCTATGTTAGAGGGATGGGGTTTGTTAGTATCATGAGTAACCTATATAGGTTTTAGTAACCTATATTGGCTTGCATTCAGGTGGTTCTTGCTTGCATTGCTGGTCATTTGCAAGGCTACAGCAGCAGGGCAGCTGCATATGCAGAGCATGCATCAGGCAGTACATGCCTTGCCTTGCCCTGCCTTGGCTTTGTATTTTCTTCACATACAGTCTATGATATTCTATGATACTCTACTTGTCCATGCAGCAGACAGTCTATGATACTCTACTTGTCATGATTGATTTTTTTAATATTTGCTTATTTTCTAATCATCATCAGCGAGTAATTCTTGCTCGTAGCTACCCTATCTTGCAATGACACCAAGGAAAAGGAGAAATGATGGTGAAGCTGAGGTAAATAACCTTCAACATGTATTTGAAATTACGCTTACATAAATCTCATTTATTTCTTACTGTTTTAATATGTTGCATATTTGTAGTCTTCAAAACGCGCAAAAAAGAGAGCAAAGAAGCAAAAACTAGGCGTCGAGGCTGCTCTTGTGAACAATCAAAATGCTGGTTTCTATATAAGTGAGCAAGAAGGTTCGAATGCGGTAAGGATCAAGCACATATTTTCACAGTTAACTGTTGCAAAACAAGTTACTGTTTTCTATAGCAAAACAAGTTACTGTTTTCTATAGCCAACTGTTTTCTATAGCAAAACAAGTTACTATTTTCTATAGCAAAACAAGTTACTGTTTTGCAAGAAGGTTCGAATGTCAACTGTTGCAAAACAAGTTACTGTTTTCTATAGCAATGCTTACATATTTTTCTAATGCATAAATGTCAACTGTGTTCTTGTAGAGTGCAAATCAAGCGAGTAAATCTACAAAGAAGCACAAGAAGGTAAAGAAGCACAAGAAGCAAAAGAAATACAAGGAAAAATGTTCCAATGAAGAACAAGTAGAAGAAGCATCAAATGAGGGACAAGAACCAGAAGATTCAACTGACGTAGAAGAACCATAAGCTTCAAAAGAAGGCAAAATAGAGAGAACAGCAAGGACTAGGGGACCCACTAGGTGTAGTACTTTGCCCGTTGAAAGTGGCAATAGGCTTGAGGTGGAGTTAAATGAAAATGGTCAACCAATTGGAAGGAACTCGAAACATCTTTCAACTTATGTCGGATGTTTGACACGTAAATGGTACCAATAACGTTCGATGATTGGAGACATATACCAACTGAGAGCAAGGACTTCTATTGGAAAGCTGTTACAGTAAGATGAAAGTTTACATTCTTTTTAAATGTAGTTTATATCTACTATCTTCCTAATAATTACTTATGACTATTTTGCACTTGTAGCAAAAATTTACATTCAAAGAGCGCGATGAGGAGGCAAAAATGTATGTCCTCCAACAAATGGGAAGACTTGCTAGGGCCAACAAATCAAAATTAGGGAAAATATTTGAAGAGAAAGCCGAATGACGTAGACCCGGCAGATTGGGAACTATTCGTTAAGAAAAGATCATCAAAACAATTTAAGGTATGTTGAACTCAATTTTTCGAATGCTTCAATGTCTAACATTTAAGGTATTATCTAATAATATGCATGTATTTGTACGTAGGAGAGGTCTACAATGTTTAAACAAATGAGAGGAAAAACAAACAATGCCATACCTTGGAAGTAGAAAAGGCTTTGCTCGCATTGCCGATGAAATATTGGTAAGTATAAAGTATTTTTTTCATTCGTATTTATAACTCTCTACTTATCAATGCCAATTTTACCTAATACAATGCAGAGAAGGGAGGGACCATGTCCTATCGATAAGGTTAGGCTTCGTGCTTGGATCCGGGGATATACTACTGGGGAAGGTGTAGCTAAGCACTCAAAGGACAACGAGCTCATTGTATGTACACAATTACCTTCTTATGGATAGTATGTTTTTTTCTTCTTGTACGGACAGTCAAGCGTTGTCCAACGGAGACTAATTCTAGTTTTCTTCATCGTAATTTCAGCAAAAAGCCAAGGAAATCCTTCTTGCACCACCTTCAGAGGGATCCCAACAATTAGATGAAGGTGATGCACTTTCACAAGTAGTACGGCAATCTGAAAAAACGGGGATAGGATTAGAGGAGCCGGAGCCGGAGCAAATAAATCTAAATTAGTTGCTCAAAAGAGGCATTCTCAAGCAGTAGTTCGTCTGGAAAACAAAATTGAATCGATGCAGGACGAAATCGACTCAATGTCAAAGTTAGTTAAAGAACAAGCAAAGTTGATAGAGACTTTGATGAAAAATAAGGTAAGTGTGTAGGAATTCTAGATTGACTCTTGTTTTATTTCACTTTGATATTTTTTTATACATTACCTATGATGCTTGCCTTGTTTAGGAATGCGATCAACAAAAAGATGATGATGTTGACGTGAGTGTAGAGGAGAGAAATTCCTAAAGCAAAGTTGACTCAATGCAAGGGCAAATCAACTCCATATCAAAGTTACTTGAACAACAAAATCAACTAATTGGTACATTAATGAAAAGTCAGGTAAGTCATCAAGAATGACCACTTGTAACTAAATTTATATTTTTCTTTTTGGTAGTTACATGTAACTGTTTTCCTCATTAGGATCAAAACAATATGAGCAATGAGAAGAACGACGAGAACACTAAAGAGGAGGAGGAAAACAATGAGGGCAACAGTGATGATGAGAACAATAAAGAGGAGGAGGAGAACAATGAGGGCAGCAGTGATGATGAGAACAATAAAGAGGAGGACAACAACAGTGTCGACGAGAATGATTTTGAAGTAAAGGTCATTTCAAAATCTCCATCTACTCCACAGGTAATATATTCTAATAACAAATAGAAGTATTGTAACTCGAATGATATTTAATATTTTTAAGCTTCAATCTTTGTTGTAGTCACATCATCATCTGTCAAAGGACCAAAAATGCAAGTTACTGGATTGGACAGGCAGTGAGAAGGAAGTTGTTGCAATTAGGACGATGGATCACCGATGATCCGAATGTGCCGGTTCACGGTTATCCTCTTGGACAAGGTGCATCCCGTGTTTGGGTAGATATAGTGATACAACCCAAAGCTCTGTTGTTTAGGCCGTGTTTTGGTAACGACACAGTAGAGGAAATCATTGGAAGTACCACGGCTTGGCCAACAGACCACATTATGCCGTTTGAAGACTTAGGTACGTCTTTAATGCAGTACCTCTAAATGCTATACTAAATTCCTACACACTATACTTTAATTCATGCATCCCTATGTTTTACTCACTGTTTTCATATTCTATTAGACAGATGTAAAATAAAAACTAATCCTACACACTCTTTGATACTAATTTATACTTATCTGCACACTTCTTCAATAATCTGGACTTATACTAGCTCTACTGTTTACTGCAGCACTGATAAGTATTAATCTGGACTTATACTAGCACTAGTAATGCATAATCTGGACTTATACTCTACTGTATCATTAGCCTAATGATTTTTCCAATTAGTGCACTGGTAATAATCGATTATATAAGCTTATGGTTCATTTGCAATAATCTATGGGTTTAATTGGTCTCTGTAACTTATGGTTCATTTACAATAATCGATTATATAAGCTTTTCACTGTCAGTCGGGGTGGGCTCTGTTACGGGCAGTAGGGGTAAGGCATAATCGATTTTTTCTTTACACTAATGATTTGTATTAGTGCACTGGTAAGGCATAATCTGGAGTTATACTCTACTGTATCTTAGCCTAATGATTTTTCCAATTTGTGCACTGGTAATGCATCACTAGTAATTTTTTCTTTACACTAATGATTTGTATTAGTGCACTGGCAAGGCACTGGTAAGGCATCACTAATGATTAATCCTATTTTTGTATAGGCATCACTAATGATTTTTTCCTTACACTAATGATCTTTAGTGCACTGGTAAGGCCTTCAGTCAAAAATGCACGCACTCGAGATGGTTTTTTATTTACACTAATGATTTCTCCCTATTTTTGTGTAGGTTGGATGAAGGAAGAGGATGCTTTCTGAGGGGTTTTGGTTGTGGATAGGCTCGAAGGGAGCTAAATGTTAGATAGTCAACATTTTGGGATATATGTAGCTGATACACTGTTAATGTTTAATATTTGGACATATGTTTGGTACTACTTCATTGTTCTGTTGGAGAAATTAAGGATTTTGAATGTTTGGTACTAATTTGTTGTTCTACATGGAGAAATGAAGGATTTTGAATGTTTGGTACTACTTCGTTGTTCTACATATGTTTGGTACTACTTGATTCTGTGATTGATTCGCATTTAAACATTTGAATACCTGCATTTTGTGTAATTGTGGGCTGCATTCTGCAAATTTTTGAATACAGAATTTTCACTCTGCAATAGCATTTTGACATGCTATTGTTGCAAATATAATAGCAGAAAAGAAATGCAGATATATATCATATATATAAAGAAACGCTATTATTACTCAACAGCGTTCAGGAACGCCATAACATATTTATAGCGTTTTCAAATGTAATTAATAAGCTATAGCGTTCTAAAACGCTATAAACCCTATACAGCATTTTCCAGTGCTATAAAATGTCTATAGCATTCATGAACGCTACAACTGATGAATAGCGTTCATGTATGCTATTAAAGCTCTATAGCGTTCCAAACTGCTATAACCCATTTACAGCATTTCAAAACGCTATACATGCTCTATAGCGGCTAGACCTGTAAATGGACCGGATTTGGAGCGGATCGACCTAAATCCGGATCCGTTTAAATTTAGAAAATTTTGATCCAAATCCAATCCATTATCCGCTGGATCATTGATGACACAATCCAAATCCATATCCGATGGATTAATGGATATCTGATCCGTTACCTTGATCCGTTTATAACAAATAATCTCAAAAGAAATCTATCAAAATGACGATTTCATCAAAATTTGAATTACATGATGACCAAAATATTTCTTAAACCGATAATCAAATATAACTAAAATACTAAGTCTCCAACGATACTTAATTGATGTTTTTGGATAAGACTTAAGAGTACAAAAGGAAACCAAATATTTGTATCACTGTACCTAGAAAAAACGTTTAGGTATCCTAAATTCCTAATACAACTGTTTAAATTTTAAAATTTTAAAATATTTAATAATATATTTAATATAATTAATATTTAATTAATGGATTTGGATCATTAATGGATTGGATCAACCTAAATCCATATCCAATCCAACTAATAAATGGATTAATGGATTTGGATCATTAATGGATTAACGGATCAAATTTTCAATCCAAATCCGTTTAAAAGCCATGGATCTGGAGCGGATCAGGATCAAAATCCAGTCCATTTACAGGTCTAATAGCGGCCCTAAACGCTATAAACTATCAACAGCGTTTTGGAACGCTATACTTTTATAGCGTTCTTGTACATGGGGTTATTATAGCGGGGGCATTTATAGCGGACGCAATATGCTATAATAGACATTCTACAGCGTTCGGAGCACGCTATTATATCCCATATCTGTTGTAGTGAACTCTCTTGATTTCATCCTCAAATTTAGTCGCATCTATATCCCAAACCTATATCAAGGTCCATCATATTATACCCCAAGCAAGATTATCACAAGATAACAAATCAAGTCTTTTCCGAGTTAGATGATTTACGTTACTTCCTCGACCTTTCGAAGGTAAAAAGATATAGAGATTCAAGGATTTCAAAGTATAGCTGACAGAATTAGATACGAGACAGGTGATTGATGTAATCAGGATAGTTTTATTTTATTTTTAAAAAAAGGTAATACAAGAAATAATGGCAAGAAAGAAATAATGATAAAATCTGTTCTTCATCAACTGTTAAAAAGAAATGAACCCATTTAAGATAAAATCTGATACCATACACGTCTTCCTGAAATCATGTTGTCAGAATTTTGTCATGCCAGTAAGCATAGCTGTAATAAACAATATAGTCCATAACGAAGGTACACACCCTATAGTCATGTTATCTAGAATTCTTATCACGCCATCCGGTATGGCTGCAAGAAAATCTAGATTTCATAACTAGGATAAGTATATCTAAATCAGGCTCTCCGTCCTTGTCATGCTAGCAAATATGACTGCGATAAATTCTAAACTCCATAAATAAAGTAGACTTTTACCTTTCTTACTGTCCTTATCAAGTATGTTATCAGGTTATATCTTAATTCCAAAAGATGTATATATATATATATATAAATACAAACTCAAATTCAACAACTAATATCGAGATTCAAAATTCAAAATTCAACAATAATCCATCAAAAATCAAATTCAATAACAGAAAGTAAGGGTGAATCAAATCAAGGAAAAATAGATTTCAAATGGAAGTTAAAATAAGATTCTCAATGGTCATCCCAGAAATCTCTCAAAGAATCCTAAATGTTATTTAGTATTCTCTCATTCTAACACCTATTCCTTATCTCTAATCGCAGGTGCGCAGCAGTATAACTAATCGTCGTACTACCATGACTTTGCACAAATGTGAATCTCGACCTACATGGGTCACCACTAATAACGTGTCACGACCCGCACCCAGTATAGGGCACGAGAAATGGGTACGTCCAGCCTACGCCGCAGTATCGGAGGTAGAACGCTGTTCTAGGTCACAATTAAAACTAAATATAATATGATATACTCTCCGTATGGAGGACAATCACAGCAGGATACAACTCAATCACCAAAACTAGAAGTAGCACGATAAGATAACTATGAATGCACAAGAGAAGTGCAACAGAGATAAATAAATCTCGGTGTTATCAATACCAACTCAAACAAGCATAAAATAAATACAACTCAAGACAACTGAAAATAAAATAAGAAAAACTCTAGCCATCTACTCCAACCTCTACTGTGTATCCTGTAGGCTAGTAGGTAACCTCCAAGCTATCTATAAAATTTATCAACAGGTCCAGTCAGGACGGGAGCGAGTACAGTACATCTCACGCAGTTCATATCATAACAGGAATATGATACAGGCAATATAGTAAGATACATGAAACGCTAAAAATATACATGAAGTAAAAGAGAAGACTGTAAAAGAAATATCTACTATAAGTAAAGAGCTACAGTGAACTAGTGATTTAGAGTACAAGATAGACATGTGAACGGCTTGATAATAAATATGAAAGGTTGTACATGGCTACACTACTTTGGAAATTGTCCACATGACTATTTATACTCTCTGTACCCCAATAAATACACAAAGATTCGTTCAAGTTATGTTATTGTACATGATTTCACATGGGGGCCCATAAATAGGTACACATAAATATAAACATGGGGGCTCCGTGAACATGAGAGTACATGAATCACGAGAGTGCACATAAATGGTGAAAGTACAGGAATACATGATAAAAGTGAAACACACATGACATGATGTATCCGATGTTCCCGAGGGAGATAACATCGTATGAAAAGATCCATATAGTACTAATCCGTGTTTCCATCGTGTCAGCATCAAGTAAAATAATCTAGAGCAATAATATAGTCCTAACAAGTATGAAACGGTCAGAGAATGTACTCGCCTGATATCCTGAGTATCTGAAATAAAATACTGCCTGAGGAGTGGTGTCTGGCTCCTAATAGAACAGTACAAGTCACAATATATCCAAAATGGTAAAATAGACTGCTACAATGCATTCTACATGATGTTTGGGTCAATCTAGGCTAAAGTCAACCTTTGATCAAATTAGCTTGGGTTAGGTCAACAATGGTCAACTAGTCTAGGTTAGTCAATTCTAGATCTAAACAAACCAAGTCTATGCAAATCAAGTATCCAAGATAGCTACTAACTCATAGCCTAAGTCACTTGCTAAACCAAGCACAAAACTAAACCATAAGCTAACAAGACACACAAACTTAGTCATATAATGTATATATATTATTCACATTCACATATTCATATACATAGATATATATAGGAAAGCTATATATATAGGCACAAAAAAATAGAGAGAAGGAGAGGTAAAAGAGTGAGTGTGTGTGTGTGTTTGGCATGTGTGTGAAAGGATATGTGTTAATGTTCTCAGATTTAGTGATAGGTAGGTGTATGTGACATGGGATACATGGTGTCAAAGGGTGTATGAGTGCATGTGTATAAAAGGTTATATGTTAACTCAGTTTATAGAAATGCATACATACATACTTATATTGCATACATGCATACATACATATCATGTATACATACATACATTGCATACATGCCTACATACATATCATATATGCATACTTGCATTCATTCATGCACCTATACATACACACATAGATGCATACATACATATTTGAATACATTATATACTTGCATACATTATATTCATATATGCATACTCTACATTATATTACATTCATTCCTGCATACATGCATACATATAATATATGCATACAAACTCATATATTTAAATCAAAATATATGTGAATACATATATTACAATATCTTAACACATATATATCATTCATTCATATCCCATATACATGCATACTTCAGTTTAGGAATTATATCCATTCATATATCATTAAGTTGCATACATATACTTATTTTCATTACATGTATGTCATTCATGCATATTACATACTTACATGCATCTATATATTATATACATTGTATACAACATGTAAAAGTAGAAGAGGAAAAAAAAGGAAAAAACTGAAATAGAAAGGGAACAGAAGGGAAAATGTAAGAAAAAGAAAAAATAGTGGACATATACATGCTTGCATCATATATTCTACATTACCATACATTCTATCATTATATATTGTATTATATTATGTATACATTATGCATTCATATCTATCATTACATGTATACCTTGCATTCATATCTAGTATTCATTATATATTTTCATGCATACATTGTATATCATTCTTTTATTCATGCATTTATGCATTGCTTACATACATTACTTGATTGCATTCCTATATGCTTGCATTCAACCATTATATATACATTAATGTAAAGATGATACATATCATATATATCATTTCATTCATCTAATATATTATGCATTACATACTCTACATTCACTTAATATCCATACTACATAGGCTCATAGGTTACACAAAATGCCTATGTCGTATAGTCACTCTTCTACTTAAAACCGATAATGTGCCAATTGGACCTTCACTAAATTCTAGGATTAAAGTATGTCATAACCCTTCGTGTTAGCTTTCCGAAACTTTAAACGGATCGTATTTTCGTGTCTGGAAGCTTCCGAAATTGCGAAAACACCGAAACGCGTTTGTCTTTCGGACAACTGACACTCAAATAGTTTTACAAAAAGTTTCAGAAAGATTTTGGCTTATTAAAATATATATTTGGAAAGCTAACTTCGATACGGTTCTTTTAATAAAATGAGAGGTTAAATGGAGTTCTAACCTAAAAGTTATGACATTTCCAAGTTACTTTGGTTAATAAAAACGTGGATGAATATTATGATGAATTTGAGTTATTTTGAACAAAAGAAACACATGTAGGCCAAGATACTTGGATACCAACATAGGTATCCAAATGAAACTCATTCTAACCATCCTAACTAAGATCAATCCACTCTCTAACCATTCTAAAATTGAATTTAAATATCTATTTAAACTATTATCATACATACATACACATGGGATGTCCTAATTTGAGATCTATCAAGTAGGACACAAGACACATATCTAAAATCCTCAAGAGAGCTCCAAATGGCCTCAAATTTGAATCTAAAGGGTATACATGCATGAGGATGGATCCTACGGATTCAGAACTAATTTATATGCAAATGAAATCGATTTAGAGGATGAGTTTTATCTATTGGGAGTGGAATCCCAATAAAATCTTTTAGGACACGGCTCCGATACGAAGATCCCTCAAAGTGGACACTCCTATAGCTCCCCTTTCCGGAAATTATTGAATTATTTTTTTATTATTTATTTGATTTAAATTGCAATTTTTAGATTTTTATAAATAATTATTTAGTTAATTATTACGGTAGATAATTTTAGCCATGGTTGAGTTTTGAAGTACCAGACGACTAGGAATCATGATACGGATAGTGCAGTAGCGTGCATTGACTAGTATATTAGTCATAGTAGGAATGACCGAGCCCTAGTGATGTCCTAACAAGGAAAACTAGGCTAAGTTATGACTCTATAGATTAATTAATTATTTATTAATTAAGATTATGATTTTAGGAGTCCCGATTGTGCAAATTTAGTCCAAACTGGACCCGAACTAAGCTCAAGCCCAAGCAGGCATAGTGAGACCAAAGACGTCCATGTAGGTAGGTAAATGTGTGATATACGATTTATAGCCTAGTAATAATTTCTATAGTAGAATATTTATATTGCATATTAAGTATTTCATTTCTGTTATTATGATTTTTGCTATTAATTGTAAATATACATTATATAATTATTACTAGCTGTTTCCATATCTCTAGCAAATAGATATAGAAGGATAATTAGGAATTTAAAGTATATATATATATATATATATATATATATATAGATATATATAATATAGAGTAAATAATAATTATATAAATGTATGTGCATGTATAAAAATATATATACTATATAGTGTGCATGTGTACATATATATAAATTATTTATATGTGTGTATGTGTACATATATAAATATATATATAGTGTGTATGTGTATATATATAAATAGATTTTATGTAGGGTATATATATATATATATATATATATATATATTATATAGATATATATATTATATATTATATATATAATATATATATCTATATATATATATATTTTATAAAATATATATATATATATATTTATATATATATATATATATATATATATATATAATATATATATATCTATATATATATAGTATATATAATAATATAGATATAGATATATATATTATATATATATATATATATATATATATATATATATAATTAGATATTATATATATATATATATTATATATATATAGATATATAGAGTAAGAGAAAATATAAGTGAGCAACTCAGCCCCCCCCCACGCAGGAGCAGCCCAGCCCAACACCCATGTTCTCAGCCCGAGCGCTACCTAGCCCCCATAGCGAACACTAAGCTAGACCGAGCCATTAATATACACACGCACACTTATAACACGCTCAGAACAGAGAGAGAGATCGGAATAGAGAGGAACTGGGAACACTAACTCCACGATGCCGCCACCCCCCATGCCACCCTGGCAACCTCCCCACGTCGCCATGGGGGCCTGTCGGCCGGCCAGAGTGCCGCAGGACCGGCCGTGCGCTCCTGAAAGCCGAGAACAGAGCGACAGCAGCAGCCCGACCCCCTACTTCGCAGGTAAATTACTCTCCACTCGTTCGACCATTCCTCGTCTCGTTTTTTCCGTATACTATCACAAATTGACCACCTACCGACCCCTTCAATAGATTATTTTAGATTGGTTTGTACAGTTTGTAATATTTCTTGGAAGTTCTCGAAAAATCCTCGAATGCAATGACAGATTTATGTAATCTGAAGTCCCTGTTCCTCGACGATTTGTGGCCAATATATCATAAATCTGTAAATTCTAATTAAACAGTATTTTAGACAACCTGTAGGACACTAGAACCCAATTGACGCTTTTTGATTTCGATTATTTTACAGCAAGATATAGCAGCGTGAATTTCACGAAAAACCTATCTGAACATGTTTTGAAAATATCAAAATCCCTCCGATACAACATACGTCCCGTCAAACCGAACGACGTGGTCACGTACTGTAAGCATCAAAAGATGCGTACGGATATTGCGGACGTGTGGGCTTTGACGAAATTCAAATTGGTCGCGTGTGCGCGACGAATTTGATACGTATCCGTCGAAATTCACCATATTGGCCTCTGTGCAAGTTTTCCAATTACTTTGTGCACACTCGTCAGATCGAGACAAAACTTATGCCAACAGGACCATATCATTTTTCTGGTCCTGTATGCCATGTTTGGTCCAATTCTGAGACAGTTGATCGGATCGCCGTTTCGCGGGCCCTACGGTCCGATTCAACGGGCGATTTTGTGCACGGCCCACCGGAATCCAAAATTGGAGATACCATTGGATGTGTATCATCAAAACGAATCCGTAGACATATAGTTTGACGACTTTAGAGACTATTGACTCTGGCACAATTTTTGGTATAAAGCAGGTCCAACGGCGGACATTATTTTTGTTCGAAATTACCGTTTTGCCTCTGTGTCCAGAAGGGACTTAAGGACATGCAATCCTAGCTAATTTGACTAT
This sequence comes from Iris pallida, assembly GCA_029216955.1. Lineage (NCBI taxonomy): Eukaryota > Viridiplantae > Streptophyta > Magnoliopsida > Asparagales > Iridaceae > Iris > Iris pallida. The sequence continues at coordinate 12,876,065 of JANAVB010024400.1, read as the reverse complement.
TCTGAGAATGTTGATAATATTTGTTTCAGTTTTCGGAGATAGTTGTGAGATTTGGACTTATTTGGCTTACCGGTTGACGGTTTATTGTTGGCTCTTCGTGCTACCACCAGGCATGATATCTTGCCTCCCTCTACAGTTCATTTTTATGCTTATAGTTCTTCTATTTTTAGTATGTTATCATTTAGTTACTCTAGTTGATATGGATTTAGATATTTTCTACATATCATGTTTACTAGTTTATTGTCTTGCTTGTATATCAGTGTTACCTGACTTGATAGCGTAGTTACACCAGGCTTGTTCACATTATGGTTCATGCTAGAGTTGTCCTTACCTGTGTCATGACTGAGTTGTACCGTGTCGTCACCTATATATTGACTGAGTCGTGCCCACAAGTATCTGTAATTGAACTGCTATTCCTGTATAGTTCCCACAACCTGCGAGTCTACACACGGGACAAGGGTTGTCCGTTTGCACCTGCGAGTCCACACACGGGGCGAGGGTTGTCCGTTTGCACCTGCGAGTCCACACACGGGGGAGGGTGACTTGTCTTGAAACTGACCTGCGAGTCCATATTCGGGGCGAGGGTTGGTATTCTATTGATCTCTTGTTTACTTGTTCTTCCAGCAGTTCATTTATGCATAGTTGATCCCGTATCCGTGTTCATAGTTACCTGTCAGTAGCCATATGTCAGTCTCATGTCTAGTTCCTATTTATACCCTGTTTATATTATTGTATGATTAAACTGTTAGATAGTCATATTTTTATGTATCTTGCTATGTCCCCTGAGGACCTGATGATCTCTTCAGGTAGCTGATTGCATGGAGTTAGTTAGCAGCTTATGATGGTAATGGTTACACCTGCAGGGATACAGGTATTTGCTTATGATATTTCTTTATTATCCTCTCATGCTTTATATTCCATACCATGATATACTCTGCTTATTTATAGACTCATATCATTCTTGGAGTCTAATCGAACAACATGCTAATGGGCTGCAGACCATGACCCATAATTGTTCATTCATGCCTTATATATTCTTGTGGATTGAGATACACTGTAGATTACCATATTAGCCATGATACCATGACCTTGACAGCTTATACGTACTCGAGTCGGGCTGGAGTCCGCTCGATACGTAGCTGGCTTGCTCACGAGCTCGCATCCGAAAACCGGGTGTGGGTCGTGACAACTCCTCCTTGCACTTCTCTTCCAATCCTTGGTAGCACCCTTACCTTGGAAAATGGGAATGATTGAGGGAAGATTTGGTGAAGGAATGATTTGATTTGGAGATCAAATCAAAGGGAAGGCTCTCTAAAATTAGGGAAGAACAAAGGAAAATAAAAGAGACAAGATTGTAATGAATGAAATGAATCATTCTCCCCTAAAGGTGGCTGCCATAAATAGTCCATTAGGGATAATGGGAAATATCCTAATTGCCCCTCTCTAGTCTCATATGGTTAAGTCTAGACTATGTTCAAGTTTGGGGGTCAAAAGGATCTAGTTTTGAGTCTCTAACTTAACCATTCTAATATGATAAAAATTAGTCTAACTAACTAACTTAAATGTTAGATTTTGTGGGCCATACTTAACTTAATATTGGGTCCCATCTAGAGTTTAAGCTACCCGGGTCACAATACAAGTCGGAACGAGACGAAACTCAAACTCGACTAAACAAATCCAATAAAAACAATATTAAAAATATAAAAATTTTCCAAAATATTAAAATATGAAAATTGACCAAAATCATAATACATTAATATAAATATTATTAAAATAATCTAAAATTCACCAATTAATCAAAATCCTAAATAATTCAAAAGTCACAAAATGACCAAAATATCCTTAGCCTAAAAAGTTGTAAATAGTTATTCTAATCACATGGTTAGGTTTCCATGGTCATGGTTAGTCTCTAGACTCAACAGTTCTAGGGTTCACTAGCTAACACATCAAAATTATAATTCACCAATTTTAAATAGTATTATATTAATTAAAAATTCCCATAAATCATAAATTATATTATTAAATAATAAACTTTTACAAAAGTTCAAAAATACCCTTATTTTAGAAAAGTGGGTGTTACAGCCTCTTCTTCCTTCGGTCCAATATCTTTACTGGCTGCTCAGTAACTGCAAGACTCGGTCCGATCTCCAACTCTGAATGGCCCAACACATGGCTGGGGTCTGGAACATATCTCCTCAGCTGAGACACATGAAAGACATCGTAAACTCCTGCTAGGTTGGGTGGAAGTACAACCCTGTAAGCTACCTCTCCGATACTGCCGAGTATCTCGAATGGTCCAATGTATCTAGGGCTCAACTTGCTGCCTTATCCGAATCGGATCGTCCCTCTGGTAGGTGATATCTTCATCAACACCATATCTCCGTCGGTGAACTCCATCGGTCTGCGACTAGGATCGGCCCAGTATTTCTGCCTCTCCTGAGCAACTCTGAGTCTGTCTCTGATCATCCTGACCTTCTCTGCTGCTTTAGTGATCATCTCTGGCCCAAGCATAACTCTATCCCCAACATCATCCCAAAAGAGCGGTGTACAATATCTTCGTCCATATAGTGCCTCGAATGGAGACATACCGATGTTGTCTTGTTAGTTGTTGTTGTATGAAAACTCTACCAAGTGAAGATGACTCTCCCATGATCCGTCGAAGTCCAGTACACAAGTCCTCAACATGTCCTCGAGCGTTTGAATCGTCTTCTCGGACTGTCCATCGATCTGTGGGTGGTTTGCTGTACTAAACTTGAGCCGACTGCCCAAGTCCTCCTGCAAGCTCTTCCATTAATGGGATATGAATCTGCTATCCCGGTCTGATACGATACTCACCGGTACTTTGTGCAAGCGAACTATCTGCTGCATGTATAGCTCCGCCAACTTCTCGGTGGAGAGCCCCACCTTGAAGGATATGAAGTGAGCACACTTCGTCAGCCTGTCAACGATAACCCATATGGAATCCTTCCCTCATTGGGAACGAGGAAGCCCTAAGGCAAAGTCCATCGTAATGTGTTCCCACTTCAACTCGGGAATGGGTAACGGCTGCAATAGACCAGCTGGCATCTGACGCTCCGCCTTGACCTGCTGGCAAACTAGGCACCTCGAAATAAAATGTGATATATCTCTTTTCATCCCGTACCACCAAAGATGTTCCCGCAAGTCACGGTACATCTTGTTGGCACCGGGGTGAATAGAATATCACGATCGATGCGCCTCCTGCAAGATCGCCTCTATCAGCTCACCCTTCGGCACGTATAACCGGTTGCCGTGCCTCAAGGATCCATCCTCTGCTACAGTGAAGTCATCTAGAAATCTAGCTACATCCTGAACTCTGAGTCTGCGGAGGCTCTCATCTGTAGACTGAGTCTCCTTGATATGCTCTATCAGACCTGACTGAATGTCTAGTGCCATCATTTTTATCACTGATCCTGGCCGAATCATCTCAATACCTAGCTTCTCCAGATCTTCCCACAAATGCCAATCTATCATCAGATACCATGCCATCGGATGCCTGCTCAGCGCATCCGCTACCACATTTGCCTTTACGAGGTAATACTGCAAATCAATGTCGAAGTCCTTCATCAACTCCAACCATCTTCTCTGCCTCACGTTCATCTCTTTTTGCGTGAACACATACTTCAAGCTCTTGTGGTTAGTAAAGATTTCCACTCGCTCTCCGTATAAGTAGTGTTTCTACAACTTGAGTGCAAAGATCACCGTAGCTAACTCTAGGTCGTGAGTAGGATAGTTCCGTTCATGAGTCTGTAATTTCCTAGATTCATAAGCAATCACTTTCCCATGCTGCTGTAGAATACATCCTAGTCCCTTTCCCGAAGCATCACTGTAAATGGTGAAACCTCCAGATCCTGAATGTAATGTCAGAACTGGAGCGGTTGTCAGCCTCCTCTTTAGCTCCGCAAATGTTGTCTGGCAGTCCTCTGACCAGATGTACTCTGCGTCCTTCCACGTCAGCTTTGTCATGGGTTCAGCTATTCTAGCAAAGTCCTGGACAAACTTCCTATAATAGTCTGTTAATTCCAAGAAACTCCTGATCTCTGAAACCGATGTCGGAGCCTTCCATGTCTCGACGACAGCAATCTTCCTGGGATCCACTGAGATCCCCTCTCCAGTGACCACATGACCGAGAAACTCCACTCGATCTAGAAAGAACTCGTACTTTGACAATTTGGCATACAATCTCTCTTTCCTCAGAATCCCCAGAACTGTCTGCAAGTATTCTGCGTGCTCTTCCGACGTCTTTGAGTATATCATGATGTCGTCGATAAATACCATAACAAATTTATCCAGATACTGGTGAAATGTCTTGTTCATCAAGTTCATAAAGACAGCTGGTGCATTTGTGAGACCAAATAGTATCACCAAAAACTCGTACTGCCCATACTTCATGTTGAACGACGTCTTCTGGATGTCCTCAGCTTTGACTTTCATCTGGTGGTAACCCGATCTCAAGTCTATCTTGGAGAACACCTTAGCCCCACTCAACTGGTCGAACAAATCATCTATCTGAGGTAGAGGATATTTGTTCTTAATAGTAATAGTATTTAATGCCCGGTAGTCAATGCACAACCAGACTGTACCATCCTTCTTCGGCACAAAGAGCACTGGCGCTCCCCATGGAGAAGCACTAGATCGAATAAAACCCCTTTTCAACAGGTCATCGATTTGCTCCTTCATCTCTACGGCCTCCTTGGGGTTCACTCTATAGCAAGCCTGGGATATTGGTGATGAGCCCGGTACTAAATCTATAGTGAACTCCATATCTCTGTCAGGCGGAAGTCTTGGAAGATCCTCTGGGAATACATCCATAAACTTCCTAATGATAGGGTGTGGCGGTGCTAACTCCCTGACTGTCGCACAACAGTTCAACTCTAGGCTGATCTCCGGCCCTGTCCTTCTGACATTGAATGGTGTCGTTCTTGGGGGACTGAACAAAATACTACCCTCATGACAGTCTATAGCTGCGTGAGCATAGCTAAGCCAATCCATTCCCAATAGGATATTATATCCGGGAAGTGGCATCATAAAGAATCATCCCCCAAACTCTCTCCCAGCTATAGTAATGGAGCATCTATAGATAGCTCTAATGGGTACTGGTCCGCCTCCCGTCATTACTCTACTCATCTCCTTGGTGGGTGTAGCTACTAAGT
>JANAVB010024400.1:12783394-12865894 GCA_029216955.1 Iris pallida | reverse complement strand
GGGACGCGTTCGTCTCGTCGAGGCAAAATCTTTGGCGGTGGTCGGAGACGTCGGCGTTGGCTAGGGCGGCGGCCACAGTAGATCTAGGTTTCCAGCGATGGTTGGGATGTTTTGGTCGAGAGAGGCGACTAGGGCGGTCGGGGAGAAGAATAGGGTTAGGGTTTCGATCGAGGACCTATTTATAGGGCTGGATACGAGTTTAGATTAGGGTTTCTGGCCGGATTTTTAGAAATTAGGGTTAGGGTTTCGGCGAAGGCGGTCGGGAAGAAGACAGAGACAAAGGCGGTGGTCAATGAGATTTACAGAAACCCCCCATGATTTGTAAATTACACGAAACCCCCACAGCCTTAGGTAAGTGCAATTTCTAGATTTGCAAGTAGCCCCCCGCTGTTGTTCTGTGCAAAATCAAATTTGCACAAACAAAATGAATATTGCAAACCAAACTTAAAACAATTTAATAAATTACAAACTGTTATAAAAAATAATTTAAATAATTGAAAAAATGATATTTTAAGGTTTAAAAACCATTTAAAAATTATTTAAAAATTCTAGAAAATTCCTAAAAATTATAATCAATTATTTTAAGGCTAAAATAGTCATTTATAATTTTTAAAACCCTAATTTAAATAATAACTAAATTCAGGGGCTTACAATCCAACATCACAATCACACCAATATCTAGCTTAATTATATTCTATAAGGTTTTAACTATTTTAGTCATTTAATAAATAGAAGGTAACGAAAGCCTAAGGCAGGGTCAAACAAACCTATATACCAATTTCAAACAACGGTATGGTCAAGCAAAGCTGGAAGGTTTGTCGAACTATTTCCAAGAATGATGTGAGGCCAAACAATATGCATAGGACGTAGCCTAGGTAAGACTCGAGAACAATATATTTCCGTGATTATGTCACATGAAGTTACTGCTACGACAGTGTACATCTGGCTGCAAATAACTTTCTTGTTCCATAATATGACGGATGGCTGTAGTTCACATCTGCTATGCCAGGTAATACAAGTTCTTGAGCTTATCTTGGCCAAATCCATAAAAGATTTTTGAATTGGCTTTTACGAAAATACAGGGAAAGAGATCAACTTGCATAGGATATAGGTCAAGTAGAATTTGAGAAACATATGTAGCCATAATGCAGTATCTGAAGTCCTGCATCGCCAGTATTTCTCTGGCTGCAAAACTTTGGTTCCGTAATACAAGGATAAATATAATTTCTCAAACTTTTCTTTGGACCAATCCATAAGACACTTTCCAACAACTTAGCAAAAAGGAACGAGAAGATTTACTTAAGAAGTAAATATGGAAGGGTTTAGTCAAATCTCGAGTAGGAAAGAACACGAAAGCAATCATGTTGAGAGAAGATAACATGAAAGCAGTCATGCTGAAGAGTCTGAGAAAAGTATATAATCATGTTTGTGGATGTATCCTCAAGTCCTATTCCTTAATCGGTTGCAGGCTCGTAATAGCACGACTATCCTAGGTATCACCATGACTTCTCACAATTCGCGAAGACCCAACCTGCACTTATGGCTTCTAGTATTTGTGCCCCCGCCTTCCTGATGCGATAGTAAGGGGAGGATATGCCCACTACGAAGATTCGTCTTACTAGCACGAATAAATAAGGATTAGGGTAGAAAAGAATAAAATTGGGTACAAAAGAAGCAGTCAAGTGAGAGTTCGATATGAAGTCAAGAAAGGTATCAAGCATGTGGATGTGATCCTATGGGTCTTTCCTATTCTAATTGCAGGCTCACATCGGTAAAGTAACGTAACCGAAGTGATTAACGTAGACTTGCATGGGCCACCACAAAAATATGTAACGCCCCAGTCCTAAAATACGTGAGACCAGGTATACGAATACATGCCAGCAACACTTCACCAATGGGCCAAGTTACACGACAAGCCTATTAGCCAAATGCTTAAGTTGGAAATCATGATAACACCAAGAAATACAACACAGTCCACAGGTATATACATCTAATCACATCCACAGAGTCCATAAAGTGATCAAGAATAAATAAGAAAATGTCTCAAATATCCAGCAATAAAAGTACTAAAGTCTGTACGGGTAAAACATCCCAAAACCAGAAAAATAGAAACAAAGTACAAATCAACTACAAGTCTGATGAAAAGAAAAGAAAATAATGTAGCAAGACTAAATATGAAGATAACATGATCACGAAAAATCCTCTAGCACTATCTCGTCCTCCCGTGCCGGTACGCCTCCGGTCTCAGCTCCCAAACCGTAAACCTATGGGTAGTCTTCAGCTTCGTCTAAGCCTGGGAAATAGCCAGGTCCTCAGAGGACTAGCACGGTGCATAATATACATGCCAATGTACAGAAATAGAAATATGAACTAAGGCAATCTACCGTATCCGTCTATGTGTTATGCAAGTGAGATACTTTTCTAGAATACCAGACCCCTTCCACTAAGGCTCACTAGCACCTCAGCAGGGTATTGTCCCCAGTACCTGTGTCGTGGCACTAAGGACAATCAATTCTCGACAGTGATAATCTCTTACTCTGTTACAGAGATAAAGGTCACTAAACAATGGGCCACACGATAATAGGTCTGATATTGTAGTCAAGTTCTACCCAATCCCCATGTCTAGAATCTAGAAATATCAAGTCTGTATAGTCATCTCGAAAGTAAAAGAAATAATGATAAAGAAATCTGGAATGCTAACACGAGGTCAATACCATGAATAGTCATGTAAACCTTGCATCATGAAGGTGTCGGTGTCCTATGGTCAATTATGTCAATGGACACGTCAGTATGTACGTAATGCCTAATGTCAATACTCGATGTCACTATCATGACATCGGTACCCGTCTATAAACGAACACTAAGTATCGACGTTCTACGTCATTCAATGCTAATAAAAAATAAGACAGAAAAGAAAGATCTGTGACGATGCCGAGACACGCTTTTCTGTAACTTCTGTCTGCGGGTAAGCCTGTCCAACTCCGGTGTCCTTGTCGATCCTTCCAAGCTCACCTATAATAATACATTATATTTAATAGTCTATATCAACATACCATACCTAAATTATATGAGTATCGATCTATGCATGTGCATTGTAGACTCAAAATGGACCAAAACCATTTATTGGGTCATACGGTTTCGATCTATGTCAAGTCCCGAAATCAATTTAGAAGTTGGGCCTAGAATTACGATAAATGATCAAATAGCCTAAGTTGACCCGAAATTGTGCGAAGCCAAAAGAATGTTGAAAAGCAAATTTTGATGGGACATGATATATCAAACTGAAGGTGGATGAGACTAGAATTCCAATATGGAATTGGATTTGAGAAAACAATATTTATTGTGCTTCAAAAGTCAAAGCTACGTGAACTACTATCATAGTCATTATTGACTTTAATATTAAAATATCCATATAATATAATTAAAAATAAAATCCAAAAATTAGGGAGCTTACAACCTATCCACCTTAAAAAAATTATCCTCAAAATTAAAAATAACATAATTATATAGAAAAATCTTATCATATGAATAATTAAGCTAAGACTTACCGGTATCTACGAATAAGTGGGAATAACGCTCACGCATAGAATCTTCATGCTCCCAAGTTGATTCTCCCGAAGAATGGTACCTCCATGCAATACGAACCAGTCTAATCATCTGCCCTCTGAGCATCTTCTCACTCGTATCTAAGATACCTACCGACTGCTCCTCGTATGAAAAACTAGGTCCCATCGAGATCTCAAAGTGATCGACCATATGATTGGGATCAGTCACATACCTCCTCAGCTGTGAGACATGGAATACATCATGCACTCCCTCTAGTGATGGAGGTAATGCAAGACGATATGCCACCTCTCCTACATGATCAATGATATCGAACGGTCCAATATACCTTGGACTCAACTTCCTCCTACTCCCGAATCTAATAGTGCCCCGAGTCGGTGAAATCCTCAGAAATACATGCTCTTCCTCCTTGCATTCTAGTGGTTGACGATGTGTATCGGCCCAATGCTTCTGCCGATCTTTGAAGATGACTCTGAATCTGCTTCACTTTCTCGACTGTCTGCGTCACAAGCTCTGGTATAAGTATCTGTCGCTCTCACCTCTGTCCTCTCGCGAAGTCTTCAAAATCTTGCATCTGTAGGTAACGATGCCTTGATTATATCCACAAGTGACGACTATACTTCAAGATTGACAAGTACTCAATGCTGTCCCAGCATAATGACTTCTATATCCAAGCTTCTAAAGATCCTCTAATAACTATGGCTGAGCTATCAAGAAATATGCAGTAGGCTTCCTACTTGAAGCGGTTGCTACTACATTCGCCTTGCCAGGATGGTACTCAAATCTATGTCATAGTCTGTTATGAGCTCCAACCACTGCCTCTGTCTTATATTCAACTCCTTTTGCGTGAGGACATACTTCAAGCTCTTATGATCCGTAAATATATCCACACACTCTCCGTACAAATAATGACTCCACACCTTCAATGCAAAGATTACAACTGCTAACTCCAAATCATAAGTAGAGTAATTCTTCTCATGTGCTCTTAGTTGCCTCGATGCGTAGGCTATGACCTTCCGTGTTGCATCAAAACACATCCAAGTCCACTACTCGACGCATCACTGTATACAACAAATCCTGTCGATCCAGAAGGAAGCGTCAAAATAGGTGTTGAGGTCAACCTCTTCTTCAACTCTTCAAAAGCCTTCTGACAATCTTCTGTCCACTGGAACTCCTGATCCTTACGGGTCAACCATGTCATTGGCTCTGCAGTTCATGAGAAATTCTCTACAAATCTGCGGTAATACCTTGCAAGTCTGAGAAAACTACTAACTTCTTCAACCGATGTTGGTGTCGGCCAAGACTCTACGGTAGTTATCTTTTCCTGATAAACTAAAAGTCCTTCTCCTGAGATAATGTATCTAGGGAAAGGATCTCTATCAAGGCAAAATTCACACTTACTAAGCTTAGCATACAATCTCTCCTTCCTTAATACTCTAGAGGTTTGTCATAGGTGACAATCCTTTTCGACAAGTGTTTATCAAGACCGACTCGAGAATGTCGGGTGGTAATCTTAGTACAGTTTACTGGAATCATTCTATGTAACCCCGAGCAGACTCCTTATCCTTCTGAGTGGTGTCAAACAAAGTGGATATTGTCATGCCCATTCCTGGCTCATAAAATCTAGAGAGGAACAGATGCTGAAGATCGTCGAAGGTTGATATACATTTGTCTGGAAGACTACAAAACTATTCGTAGGCGACTCCCCTCAAGGTACCAACAAACAGATTTGCGAGTAGAACATCGTGTTTTGGTAAGTGCCTGTCATGGTGCTAAAATGATTCAGATGTTGACGGAGAGATTCCCTCTTATCAAAGGGAGTGAAGGTCAAAGGTTTGAACTTAGGAGGATAAACCACCTTATTCCATTTGACTGGAAAAGGTTGATTAAACCCCATCTTCCACCGAGATTCTTCTTTGTCCATAGCGTCAGCTCTTGCTCGAAGATTTCGGATGGCTTTGAGAAGTTCCTCTGACACTGCTGGCATAGGTGCTTGCGGCAGGGTATGGCCACAGGCTGTAGGCGGTAGCACCATTTAATGACTTGTATTTGGATGATTAGGGGCATTCAATTCCCCATTGTTTCTCGGTTCAGGAGTTTAAAACTACGGTTGTGACAAATTTTGAACTACTTTTATTTCGATGACAGTCTTCGTCAGGAATGCTAGACTGGAATTCATTGTTTGCATCATTTCCTCGAGCATTTCGAAGCGTCGGGTGTCCTGAAATCTTGGTTCATCACTTGCCATGTGTGATGGTATGACACGAGATGATCGCTCACTTTCCGTCATTGACTTCCACGCTTTACTGTGGGCAGTGTATGCAATCATCTGGGAGTAATCATAGAAATTAGTATTTCGATCGTCCTCGGTCCCTGAGGCTTCAGAAACATGTTGGGTATGGGTCCCCCGGCAATTTTCCCTTCGGTTCTGTGGGAATCACTGTTCCTCTGGAACGTGAGGTTATGGTACAATACCGGGAGTTGGCTACCCCCTGCGTCTTGGATGTGCTGAGGGTTGATACTCCCAAATGGTAGCATGTACGGGGGGAGGGGGGGGCACTGGCTACCCCTAGCCTTTGAGGCTTCGGATAAAAGTTTGGATTTTGAACGGGTGCTCTGGAACACCCCAGTATTGGACACAGCCAACTTGATGCTCATGAATCGGTCCTTCGGCGTACTGACCGAAGGATGGGAGTTCATTTTGTCCTGAGGTGAACTCCTTGTGGCATGGCACGAGGCGAAGAGTGGTTCCTCCTCCTCTCGTCTGATAGTATCCGTTCGTTGAGACACTGTTAGCCGGATGCGGTAGACTGTAGCTGTTGAAACATATACTATCTTTTTGGGATTACTGTTAATTTTGCACAGCAGCAGTTAATGACTATAGTAGCACACGTATGCCCAACAGAGGGGGTCTATGTGTAGCATCTGCAGTTGTTTCCTTCACTCTATATTTGTGATTAATCATGTGACGCAGGTCGTGAGAAGGAAGGTTCACTTCTATGCCTACTTCAAGCTTTCGGGTAGACCGAGCACTGTGGCATATAAGTAGACGTATTTCTGAGCCCAATTACTCCGTATTAGGAGAATCTGGAAGTTGGTCGGGCCCTAGCACAGAGGCGCGCTAGCGAGACCTGTAAAGATTCCTATCAGGCGCGTATGTCACGATCAGTAGTGCCAACCTCACGTTGGTTTCTGACACGACAGAGGTAGCACATGTGGCACATGTGCCTCTCACCTTCGTCATAGACTTACGACATGTGTCACGACCCGTACACTATTTAGGGGCACGAGCACGTGGGTACGTCCAGCCTACGCCACAGTATCGGCGGTGGAACGCTGTAAAGGTCATCTAAAATATATAGTATCTAAGACACAATAATATAACCTGTCATCTTTGCATGGAGGAATATAATCACAACTCAATCACATAAATCTAAGGAAGATAAACACGAATGATAAAGATAAAGATGGAAATAGATAGTCTGAAATAAATGTGGAGTCACAAACACCAGTTCAGAGTTTAAGACATAAAACAAACCCAAATAAAGTTCTACAAATCCAACGTATCAAGCTGGAATAAAAATCCAGTCAAAATCTAGCTAATCTAAGTCATTACAGGCAGTGCATCCTCTACGTGCACCGGATCCACAGGCAGGTACTGGTCGTAGACTCCATCTATGCCAAACCCATAGAAGGTCGGGCAATCTGCATCTAAGTCCTCTGAAAAACAACGGGGTTATCCTGTTAGGTTATGAGCAAGTACAAACGCCAACAACAGTTTCGTGTGAATTAGAAAATACTATAAGAGACAATTATAATAAAATACAAGATAAAATATCAAACTGGAAGTAAAACTGTACAAGAGAACTGAATAACATATTATAGGTGAGATATAATATAAGACTGTAATATAAGCAATAGAAGTAATCTGAGGTACGATGTAAACATAAAAAGAAAGTGCCATGAGATATTAGAGCGTTATGTGATCGGCTTGGGCCAAGATCAGGCTATTCCATTTGATTGGCTATGTACAGGTAGTATAGTAGTATAGGAATCAGGCCAACCAAAATGGAAAGCTATGCACAAGTAGTATCAGATCAGGCTATACCCTACGTGTGGTGAGGGTGGAGCTATGTACAAGTAGTAAACAAGTAGGGATAATGATCACATAACCTCTAATAACTCCCCATCCCCGTGTAGTATAATGGATCCAACCATGACACGTCAAGACACGGGATTTAAAAGCAGGGGCCAGCCCACTCCTAAATCTGTGTCTATACAAGTATAGGAAATAAGATCGAACAATGTACTCATATACCAGGTACGTAAACCAGGAATAACATCTCATGACGAGATCCAACGTATACTAGTCCGTGTATCCTCGTGTCGAATATCAAGTAAAATACTATAACTGAATCAGATATAGTAGATATCAAAGCAATGAAAACTATCAGAGAATGTACTCGCATGCTGTCCTGAACTGAGGAAATCGATACTACCAACCACTAAAATGAGCCACGAAAGGTCAACTCGCACAACAGTCTCCGAATGCTAAAACAAACATTACCAACATTTTCAGAATAGTCAAATTAGCTAGGATAGCCTACCCATAAGTCCAATTCTGGACACAGGAGCAAAACGATAATTTTGGACCAAAACGATATCCTTTGTTGGACCCGCTTTGCATCGAAAAGTGTGCCAGTATCTACGATCTCTAATGTCATTAAACTATATGTCTAAAAGTTCAATTAGATGAGACAAACCCAACCGTATGTCCAAAGTTTGATTTCGGTGGCCGTGCACAAATTCGCCCGTTGGATCGGATCGCGGGCTTGCCAGAATAGTGTTCCGGTCGACCTTCTCAGAATCGGACCAAATTGGCATACAAGACCAGAAAAATAAAATGTTTCTTTTGGCACAAGTTTTGTCTCGAGATGACGAACGTGCACAAACTATTGACAAATTTACAAAAAGGCCGATACGGTGAATTTCGACGGATACACATCAAATTCGTCGTGCACACGCAACCAATTTGAATTTCGTCAAAGCCCATACGTCCACGAAGTCGATATGCACCTTTCGATACTTTCTGTTCGAGACCACATTGCCTGGTTTGTCGGGTCGCACGTCGTATCGGGACAATTTTTCTAAAAATTCAGTTTTTGAAAACAGTTTTTTGTCGTTTTTGGAAATCGATTTTCGTGACGCACGGTTGACAAAATCAGAAACTAAAAGATGAGTTTTAATCTCATATATTTTGTCTACAAGGCTGATCAAATGGTTTTCCAAGACTCGTAATGTTCTGGTCGTAAATCGACCGCCAAGTTGGGGTTTCGGGACGATTTTAATGTTCTATTTTGCATGGTTTTTTGACAACTTCGTGTCGATTTTTTGGACAAAAGGGTTATCTATTCCTAAATCTATATTAGTTAAATATATTAAAAGTTTTATAATTAAAACCTCAACTGTATATATATACTTATCCAAAAAAAACACTTAATAAACCACTATGATAAATGCACTAAACCTATCCACACAATTAATAACCTAAATAAATATTTAAGTAATAAAATAATATAAATGACTATAATAGCCCTATCTAGGATAGTGGGGGTGAAAGCGTGCATAGCCTTTGCCTTGGGTTCCTTCACACGCTTGGGGTTCGGTGCCACCCAAACGGTCCAAAGCCTTGAGTTGGCCTTGGGTTGTGTTGTTCCTATACCCAGTAGTAGGCGAGTGCGTCCCTCGCATGCCGACCCTCTCAAAGTCACACGCTTGAGAAAGAACGGGAAAGGAAGCAATCGGCACGCCAGGCGAGAGTGGCGTTGGCGCGTGTTGCTCTTCTTCGACAGGCTCTGGGTAAGTTATATGAGCTTTTGGAACCCACGCCTTCTTCATCTTTTTAGGCTTCAACAGCCTAGGAGAAGGGCCTGCACTATCCCCCGAGGGCATTTCCTCAAATGCTGATTGGTCAACTTTACAACCAACATCTTCGCAGTAGTTCCGAGCATAGCCGTGTCAGATTGCATCACAGCTTTCTCGTTGGAGGAGAAAGACGTCCTCAGCAGAGTTGCCATTTTGTTTGCCATCACTTTGTTGTGCTGTAGAGAATAGCGTTGAAGGTTACAAATGAGAATGTAAGAGGGAATCCTTGTACAAAAATCTCCTAATTACACTTTGTTTTTGATTTGGGTTGTGATGATAGAGGGTTGTTTCGTTACTCCATTGACGATCTGACTGGAAGAGAGGGTTGCTGTGTTGACACAAAATTACAGTCAACCAAATATTGATACAATTGACGATATGATACTTGTAATATTTCAATACGACACATGAAGACTGAATTCAGTACAAGCCAGATGACAGCTCGTACCTGCAATGCTTCATATTTTGAGTCTGTATTTTTACATTTTTATTGAGTCTAGATTTATGTAAACTGAGCTGTGCTAAGCATCTGAGACTTAACCTATACCCTTACCTCTAAACAAAAGCTCCACAAAAATCCAAATAAAGCCCATCTACCCATTAGGCCTATTCTGTGCTCTGGAGACAGAGTTCGGGCCGAACTCTGCCTCCACACAGAGTTTGGGCCAAACTCTGCCTCCATACAGAGTTTGGGCCGAACTCTGCCTCCTAAAATCCAGGACCCTAATTTTTAGGATTGGCTGGATGCAAGTTGTCCAACGGCCAAATTTTTGCATATTCCAACCAGAATTCTGGCCGAATTCTGCCTGTATGGTTTCCTATAAATAGGCCATGAATTCTCACATCCAATCTTCTCATCTCTTCTCTCTAAAGCCCTATACAAGCTATACCCTTCTCATCTACTAGCCACAAGCTCCCTAAGCCTCAAAGTGCTCAGTACTTTTCAGTTAGGATTTTGTGCAAGAGTTCAAGAAGTCGCTTGGAAAATTCCAAGCATCGCCACTGCGATCTCTGTAAGAAGTTGACGTGCTCTTCTGAAGAAAAGGCACGGGGTGCAACTACTATTTCACAAATAGTGGATTTAATCCTGAGCTAGAGTTCTCAGGCCTGGACTAGTCCTCCACGAGGAAAACCAGGTTAAAATTGGCTATTTTTGCGTATACTTTCTTGCTCTTTACTATTTTCGCATTTACTCTGATTATTTACTGTTGGTGAAAGAGTTTAATTTTTAATTGGTCATTATTGTCATAAACTCTATTCACCCCCCTCTAGAGTTACCTATTTGTTCTTCAATTGGTATCAGAGCTCTGTTCTCTCAACAAGGACTAACATTCTAGAGCTGATCCATGGCAACCACGCAATCCATGATTTCCAATCACGGTGAAGGGCAGTCCACTCATAGGCCTCCCCTATTTGATGGGACAAACTACACCTATTAGAAAACAAGGGTGAGCTTTTATCTCAAGTCGCTAGACTTCGACCTGTGGACCATTGTTACCGATGGTTACAAAAAGCCCGCCAGGATAGTTGTCAATGATGATCTCGTTGAGAAACCACATGACAAATATTCTGACGAAGAGAAAAAACAGGCAAGTCTAGACGCGAGAGCTATTAATGCTTTATTCTGTGCTATAGACAGGAATGAGTTTAACAGGGTCTCAACATGCACCACCTCTCACGAAGTATGGAGACTTCTAGAAGTGACGCATGAAGGAACCACCCAAGTCAAGGAGTCAAAAATAAGTCGTCTCACTCAAGAGTATGAGGCATTCAAGATGAAGCCAAATGAGACGATCACACAAATGTTTACAAGATTCCTCGACATCATCAACCCCCTGTCTTCTCTCGACATACAATATACAAATCACGAGAAGATCTGCAAGCTACTTAGGGGGCTACCAAAGATTTGGAACCCTAAGGTGACAGCCATCATAGAAGGAAATGATCTCACGACTATGTCCATGGAGACTTTGATGGAAAAGCTGATGACTCATGAGCTTGACCTCAAAGACTTCGAAGAGCCTGCTCCTAAGGCAAAATAGATTGCCCTTAAAGCTCACCGACGAAGGGCTGATCCTGAAGAGATGGATGACGACAATTCGAAAGGTGAAGATCAAGCTCTCCTTGTCCGCAACTTCAAGAAATTCCTTCGCTTCAATCGAAGAAATAAGGAACCACAAGAAGATGACGAAGAAGAGCCAACATGCTACGGTTGCAAGAAGACTGGACACGTCCGAAAAGACTGTCCATTCACAAAGAAGAGCAACCGATATAAGAAAACATACAAGAAGGCTTCCTCAAAGAAATATGCCAACACAAGCATTTGGCATGAAAGCGAAGCTAGTGACTCCGAGGAAGAAAAGGACTCTCCTCAAGACACCGCCAATGTTTGTCTAATGGCTACATCTGACAAGGTAACTAGCAAAACTCTCGATGATTTCACTTTTGACGAACTTGGTGATGCATTCAATGATTTACTCAATGACCACAAGAAAGTCATTAGTAAATATAAACACGCCAAGGAAAAGATCAAAAGTTATGAAGTCGAGATTCAAAGACTCTCTTCATTGCTTGATAATCTTAGAGACACTTCACCCACGGAAGTCACAAATGAGGTATCTAAGCTTAAATTGAGCTTACATGATACCGAATCACGTCTTAAAAAACAAACACAAGAGATCACATCACTAAACACTGAGCTTGCTGAAGAAAAGGATAGACACAAGATCTCTATCACTAAGATTTATGGTTTGAATACTAAAATTAGTGAACTGCAGGCTGTCTCTAAGAAACTAGAGACTAGATTGGGAAAACAGGTTGCTCAACCTCAAACCCAATCACATGAGACACACACAAAGCATGACACTACTCATACTAGTCAATCACATCATCTACCTGCTGTACGTAATCATGCTTATATGTACACCCACTTTCATAAAGCACACAAACCACATACACGTAGAAATAATTCTTATATGACACATAATCACCATGCTACACATAGGTACAATCATCACTATGTTGCACATAAATAAAATCACCATCATACTGCTTATGGATATAAATATCATCATGCTCCACACCACTATTACCATGCTACATATAGACATCATCATCATGCTACTCCACACCACTCTATATATAGACATCATCACCATGCTACTCCACACCACTCTATATATAGATATCATCAACATGCTCCTAACATAAATAGGAATGCTATTTGTACTTATTGTGGATTACATGGACAAATTTTACTACAATGTAGAGTTAGGAGATTAGTAGATAGAAATATATATGCATGGTTGCCAAAAACTAACTTTTCAGGACCCTCAAGAACTTGGGTACCAAAGGTCACATCTACTCTTGATGTAGGTGGACCTTCCCTCCTCAACTAAGAGTAAGTGGATTCTCGAAAATGGATGCTCGCGACATATGATGGGAGACGCAAATCTTTTCGCATCACTATCGATGAAGAGGGAAGGATATGTATCCTTCGGCAACAACCTAAAAAGGGTATATTATTGGTAATGGTACTATAGGTCATCCTCCTTCTCCTGTAATAAAGGATGTCTGCCTAGTGACCGAGTTAAAGCATAACCTGCTCAACATAAGTCATCTTGCTGATCATGGATATGATATTAACTTTGGACAAAATAAATGCTACATTTATGAGAGGTCAACAGGAGACATAGCTTTTGAAGGGATAAGAGAGGATAATATTTATATTTTCTATCTATCTAGAGATACTAACAGTGCAGGAAGATGTCTCTATGCTCACAAAGATGAAAGATTACTATGGCACCAGCATCTTGGTCATGCCAATATGGATACTATATCCAGACTATCGACTAAGAAGCTAGTTAGAGGCTTACCTGACATCACATTCAAAATGGACACGGTATGTGCCGAATGTGAATTGAATAAGGCAACCAAGTTCTCATTTCATTCCATAAACTCTGTAAGTACTACTAGACCCTTGCAATTACTTCATATGGATTTATTTGGCCCTAGTAGAGTAGCCAGTCTTGGTGGAAAACTCTACGCTTTTGTTATAGTTGATGACTTTTCTAGATTTACTTGGGTTTTCTTTCTTACAAATAAAAGTGATGCCATTTCAGTTTTTAAAATATTTGCTAAAAAGGTTCAAAACGAAAAAGGCTACATGATTACTCAAATCCGAAGTGATCATGGAGGCGAATTCGAAAATAGTGATTTTGAAAATTTTTATGATTTAAATAGTTTTAATCATGAGTTTTCTTGTCTAAGAACTCCTCAATAAAATGGTGTTGTGGAGCGGAAGAATAGGCCTCTTGGCGATATGGCTAGAGTCATGTTAAATAAATTCTCTCTTTCGAAATATTTTTGGGCTGAAGCTGTCAGTACAGCGTGCCATATTTTAAATAGGGTGCTTATTCGTCCTATTACGAAGAAAACACCCTATGAGCTTTGGTTTGGAAGAACTCCAAACGTTTTATATTTTTGAGTTTTTGGTTGTCGATGTTTTATCCTTAACACCAAAGACAACTTAGGCAAATTTGATGCCAAAGCTGACGATGGTATATTCCTTGGCTATGCGGCCAAGAGCAAGGGATATAGAGTGTTCAACAAACGCTTATTAATTGTGGAAGAGTCTACAAATGTGACTTTCGATGAGGATAACAGTACAGTAGCTACTCTTGATGATGATGTTGAGCCATCAACTTCTACTCCAATGAATATCACCACTGAAACCAATTCTCTGGAGGGCTTGCCAAAGAAATTCTCTTTCAAGCCGTCACATCCAGAAAATTTGGTTATAGGTGAGGTTTCACGTGGAGTAAGTACTAGATCATCAATAAGAGACTCCATTGCTAGTACTGCCTTCATTTCACAAATTGAGCCGAAAAATATTGTAGAAGCTTTTAATGATGAATTTTGGATTTATGCCATGCAAGAAGAACTTAACCAATTCGAAAAAGCCAAGTTTTGGAACTTGTTCCTAGGCCGGTAAATCACTCGATTATTGGTACTAAATGGGTTTTTCGAAACAAAGTAAATGAAGATGGTTCAGTTACACGCAACAAAGCTCAAGGATACAACCAAGAAGAAGGTATCGACTACGATGAGACGTATGCTCCTGTTGCGAGATTGGAATCCATTCGGATGCTTTGCACATTTGCCAATTTTCAAAATTTCAAATTATTTCAAATGGATATTAAAAGTGCTTTCTTGAATGGATTTATTAAGGAGGAAGTTTATGTAAAACAACCCCCTGGTTTTGAAAATCACAAATTTCCCGACCATGTTTTCAAGCTCAAGAAAGCGCTATATGGACTCAAACAAGCCCCTAGAGCTTGGTATGAACGGCTACGCAATTTCTTGCTTGAAAAAGGTTTTTCAAAAGGGAAAACTGACACTACACTTTTCATAAAATCTTTCAAAGACACTATTCTCTTAGTGCAAATTTACGTAGATGATATTATATTTGGTTCTACTGATGAAACCCTCTGTCAAGATTTTGCCAAGTGTATGCTGACCGAGTTTGAGATGAGCATGATAGGGGAGCTCAATTACTTTCTTGGACTGCAAGTCAAACGAACATCAAATGGAACTTTCATCTGTCAGTCAAAGTATACAAAGGACATGCTGAAGAAATTCGACCTTGACAACGTCAAACCAATCAGCACTCCAATGGCTACTACAACTAAACTAGAACCAGATGAAAGCGACAAACCTGTGGATCAACGTAAGTATCGAGGTACGATAGACAGTCTACTTTATTTAACTGCTAGTCGCCCTGATATTATGTTTAGCGTTTGCCTGTGTGCTAGATATCAAGCTAATCCTAAAGAATCACACATGACTGCTGTTAAGCGTATCTTTCGATACCTTAAGGGTACTATTACAGTGGGCCTATGGACCTCATTGGTTACTCTGATGTTGATTTCGCCGGATGCAAGGTCGACCGTAAAAGTACGAGCGGCACATGTCATTTATTAGGAAAGGCTCTAGTCTCTTGGTTTAGCAAGAAGCAGAATTCTGTCGCACTATCCACAACAGAAGCTGAATATATTGCACCTGATCGTTGTTGTGCACAAATTCTGTGGATGAAGCAAACCCTTGAAGACTATAACTTATCTTTTATGCACATTCCTATATTTTGTGACAACACTAGTGCTATAAATCTTACTAAGAACCCCATATGTCACTCACGCACGAAGCACATTGAAATACGTCACCACTTTTTGCGTGATCACCAGCAAAATGGCACTATTAACTTAGAATTTATTGACACCGATGATCAGCTAGCAGATTTCTTTACTAAACCACTATCCGTAGAGCGTTTTAACTTTCTTTGTCGTGAACTAGGAATTTTGGATGAAGCTGTTATTCATTAAAGTAACCTACGTATCGATTATGTCTTGATTCTTTATGATGAAATTGCTATGGATACAAGCCGAAAGGGTCCTTCTGACAACAAGGCGTAAAATTCTAAGCGACACGGTGTACTAGTCCTCAGGACTACCGCTAGCTGGGATCCGGCCCCTGCAGCTACCCCATGGCAGCTTCAAAATATTGAATTATGGCATATTTCCTTGTTTATTACATGGTCTACTTTTATTTTTTACATGCTAAAATTCAAAATTTCAAACTTCACTTTGATTCAGCGTTGACTTTTTGCTATTCTCTACTTGGTTTTCTCACTTTTGTATATGCATCTACTAATTATTATTCTTTTTAGTCTCTATTACTTGATCAAACTTCTTTTTAGCCTGATTTCTGTTCTGGTTACAAAAACCAGAATTCGGGCCGAACTCTGCCTTATCCAGAGTTCGGGCCGAATTCGGTCTGGCTGTTCCAGAACCGAAAGCAGCCTCAGCCGCTGATCTGAATATGATCCAATGGTCAATATTTGCTCCGACCATTCGAACCCCTACACTAAAAACCGAGTTCCCCTCTTCTCTCTCCTCCATTGCCACCTTCTATACTTCTCCAAACTATTTTTCTCCAAACCCTAACCCTAGTTCTTCCTTCCTAGAGCATATTTCTTCTTAAAACTCAAGGAGAAGGATTCTCTCGCCATTCTTCTTCATCTTTCATCATCAAATTGAGGTATATTTCCACACTTCTCTCCATCTAAATTTCCTCAATTTTCTTTATTATTTCATGGCTCCCAAGTTGTTCAATAGGGGAAAGAGACTTCGAACCGAGGGTGCGTCCTCTTCGAATGCTCTTCCTCGTATTGAACCACCCGTTGAACAAACCAATCAACAACCTATTCATCCATTGTTCAACCCACCTCATCCACTCGACCCCAACACGTACGATGACCGGATATTTGTATCAATTGACGCTTCCAATGAGTGGTTTAGTAATTTTCGATCACGTCCGGTGTATGCGGGTCACCCTATAAATTTCACTATCTTCTCACAATATGATTCACTCTTTCATGATCTATGTCTTGATGAACTTGTCACTACCAACTCAGTTATATATCTCAATGCCATCCAAATGTTTTATTGCAACCTTACTCATAATGATACACATATATTTTTACGGGTTGCGGGCATTGATTTTTCTTTTGATGATTTCGACTTGGCCGAACACCTTGAACTACCGGAGCCAAACTCATTGGAGAAACTTGTTGAAGCTCGCAAGTTTCTATTTTCCGATGGGTCATCCCTCAAAAGCTTTAAGGATGACTTGTGTACCCCTAACACACGTCCTCGCAAGCTTCTTGCCAAGTTTCTCAATCCTTACTTTTATGAACTTCATCGCATTGTTTTTAACACGATTCTGCCCAAAGCGGGATCAACTGATGAGGTTACATACTTTGAAATCTCTGCTTTGTATCACCTCTATTTTTATGTTCCTTTTAATCTTCCACGTACCATGATGGACTGGATGATTAATGCTAGGAAGAAACCAAGATCTTTGGTTTATGCCCTTTATCTTCCTATGCTCTTTCGTGCTTTTCGTGTACCTCTTGATGAGTGCCAGTTCCTACTTGCCTCTGCCTTCCTCTCTAAGGCACGGCGGCTTCAGGCAGCTGTTGGCTTACCTGTTGTGTCCGAGCACTCCGATGATGAGCCCGACGTACCTCCTCTTGGACAGGATCCTCCTCCTCCTCCTGCTACTCTTGAGTCACTCCAGACTATGCTCTGCGATCGATTCACTTTAGAGGATGATCGCTGGACTCAGCTTGACTACCGGACTACCCTGCAGATGAGTGCCATTAGCAACTCACTGCACGATATTCGGTACTCTATGTCTCGGCATCCTTCTATGCCTATTCCCATAGAGCAGGACCCTGCTCGTGATGGATACCGTATCGATGACCCTTGGGTTATCCGCTACCTGGATCCGGATGCGGCTTTCGTGGACCCTCGTCGTTCATTCACTGATCCATCCGACGATGGTGGGCCTTCACGAGCTCGATGATGGATGTGGATTTCTATTTTGCTGCTGCTGAGGATCATAGTTTATGCTTTTATGCATTTTTAGTTGATGTAGTTGTTTTTATTTTTGCACTTTGGTTGTATTAGAACTCATTATGTGACTCTTGGAGACATTTTATTATGCCGTTTATCAGTTTCAGCAGTTTATCATTATTTTTGGTGTACTTGCTAATCATTATTTCTAGTTGTTTGATAAATGCCAAAAGGGGAGAAATATTTTGCTATATTCTATATTCATCATATCATTGTGTATCTTGTGTATCTGTGCTTTGGGAAAGAATATTTTTATCAGGACAACAGGTTCAAAGCAATGTTTACGGGGGAGCTATTGCTAGCTCTGTACTAATTACGGAGGAGCTACGCTACTGCTTTTTAATGTGTCCAGGTATGAATATTGAATATACAAATATCATTTTGACAATTATCAATATGGGAGAGATTGTTGACACAAAATCACAGTCAACCAAATATTGATACAATTGACGACATGATACTTGTAATATTTCAATACGACACATGAAGACTGAATTCAGTACAAGCCAGATGACAGCTCGTACCTGCAATGCTTCATATTTTGAGTCTGTATTTTTACATTTTTATTGAGTCTAGATTTATGTAAACTGAGCTGTTCTGAGCATCTGAGACTTAACCTATACCCTTACCTCTAAAAAAAGCTCCACAAAAATCCAAATAAAGCCCATCTACCCATTAGGCCTATTCTGTGCTCTGGAGACAGAGTTCGACCGAACTCTGCCTCCACACAGAGTTCGGGCCGAACTCTGCCTCCTAAAATCCAGGACCCTAATTTTTAGGGTTGGCTGGATGCAAGTTGTCCAACGGCCAAATTTTTGAATATTCCAACCAGAATTCTGGCCGAATTCTGCCTGTATGGTTTCCTATAAATAGGCCATGAATTCTCTCATCCAATCTTCTCTTCTCTTCTCTGTAAAGCCCTATACAAGCTATACCCTTCTCATCTACTAACCACAAGCTCCCTAAGCCTCAAAGTGCTCAGTACTTTTTAGTTAGGAGTTTGTGCAAGAGTTCAAGAACTCGCTTAGAAAATTCCAAGCATCGCCACTGCGAACTCTGTAAGAAGTTGACGTGCTCTTCTGAAGAAAAGGCACGGGGTGTAACTACTATTTCATAAATAGTGGATTTAATCCTGAGCTAGAGTTCTCAGGCCTGGACTAGTCCTCTACGAGGGAAACCAGGTTAATATCGGCTGTGTTTGCGTATGCTTTCTTGCACTTTACTATTTCCGTATTTACTCTGATTATTTACTGTTGGTGAAAGAGTTTAATTTTTAATTCGTTATTATTGTCATAAACTCTATTCACCCCCTCTAGAGTTGCCTATTTGTTCTTCATGTTGGACTTAACTTCACTGGTTAAGGGAAGCAGCAAGAGCTCTCTCTGGAATGCTCAGAAACTTTTGAGGAAATGAAAGGACTAGGGAGAATCTAGAGCTTCAAATGGAGGAAAAAACTTCATATTTATAGTTGAAAGGAAGAGTGGCCATGTGCCTATGAGTAGGTAGGCGCATGGGTCTTCAACCGCCACGTAGCACTTCTAAACATGAGTTAGTTATAACGAAGTGCACTTTACTGGTGTGGGAGGCTATGGCTGACTGCCACGTAGTAGATTTGGATTTTGCTGTTGGAAAGAATCTTGAGCTGCTTTAAACTCGTTCTTTGGAATAACTAGGCATTCAACACGTGGCACACGCCCAAATCGCACACACGCCTACGAATCACTGTCCTTGATGGCGCATCGTATATATAAGCGCGGGGCCAGAAGCACGTGTGCTTGGGAAGACATAGGGCAACACACGCATGTTTATACTGTTTCTAAGGGGAATGAACCTTGACTTTTGTGTTCGTCACTTGCACGAGAATCTAAAGGTCGAACAGAGGTCTCGAGAGAGCCATGCTCATAAAATACAGCCTCAAGGAGAATAATCGATAAGCGTAGGCGGAGGCGCGATGAATCAGGCGTGCCCATAGAAATGAGGCGCGAGGAGGAGATGGGCGCACCCTTAGAGAGGCGTAAAAAGCCAAGTAATTATGACTTTGGTTTTCGAGCCTGCAGTTGTCTCTTGCACAAAGATTGAGGCATTCTGAATGATGCCTAGACGAGAATGACCATCAGGTTTGCTGGGATGGGGCGTGAACAGCTCAACTCCAACTACAAAAATTTATCGATTTAGCGACGGCTATATCCGTCAAGAATCCATCGGTAAATGTAATTATTGACGGATGGTCGACGGATATTGGTTAAAAAAGGTCGTCGAAAAAAGCCTCGTTGCTAACGACAATCCGTCGTCAAGTTGTCGCTTAGCGACGAATTAGCGACGGACTGCCGTCAACCATACTCGTACAGTTTGCGACGACTCGCCGACGGATTACCGTCAAATTACGTATCAAAAGAAGTAATGACGTATCACTTACCGACGGACATATCCGTCGCTATTTGGTCGGTAAATGCGTATAAGAGAATTTTTGATACACAAATTCCTTCGCCAATCAGTCACGAATGGATGCTAAGTTTTGACGGATTCGTGACGGAATATCGACGAAATATCCGTCGACCCGGTTCTGTGAATTATTCATATTTCCAGAACATTGGCGACGGATAATCCGTCGTTACTCCGTCGTGAGTCATCGCTAGACCGTCGCCAATCGGTCGGCCTTATAGCGACGGATTATCCGTCGCCAATGTTTTACCGACTACTAGCGACGGCATACCGACGTAATAACCGCCGGCCCTATCCTGTGAATCTTTTATAATTCCAGAACCTTGGCGACGGATAATCCGTCGGCTTTTAGTCGTGCATCCGTCGCTAACTGGGAATCCCCCAGTTAGCGACGGATAGTCCATCGGTAATTGGTCGCCAGTTCGTCGGTAGCTGGGAAATTTTTGAAAAAAAAGAATAAAATTGGGCATTCCCAATATACACAATTCCAATATACAAAACACACAAATAATCCCAAGCAATTCCAATATACAAAACACACAAAAAATTCCAACACACAAATAAACACATAAAACACACAAATAATCCCAAGTATTCAAATTGTTCACACAAAACACACAAATATTCAATATTTAAACATGTCACGACCCGCACCCAGTGTAGGGCACGAGAAGTGGGTACGTACAGCGTACGCCGCAGTGTCGGCAGTAGAACGCTGTTCTAGGTCACAATTAAAACTAAATACAATATGATATACTCTTCGTACGGAGGACAATCACAGCAGGATACAACTCAATCACCAAAACTAGAAGTAGCATGATAAGATAACTATGAATCCACAAGAGAAGTACAACAGAGAGAAATAAATCTCGGTGTTATCAACACCAACTCAAACAAGCATAAAATAAATACATCTCAAGACAACTGAAAATAAAATAAAAAAAACTCTAGCCATCTACTCCAACCTCTACTGTGTGTCCTCTAGGCTAGCAGGTAACCTCCAAGCTATCTGTAAAATTTATCAATAGGTCCAGTCAGGACGGGAGCGAGCACAATACATCTCACGTAGTTCATAATATGACAGGATATGTAAATATGCTATAGAGTAAGATACATGAAATGCTGGGAAATATATGAAGTAAAAGAGATGACTGTAAAGAAATATCTACTATAAGTAAAGAGCTAACAGTGACTAGTGATGTAGAGTACAAGATAGACATGTGAACGGCTTGATAATAAACATGAAAGTTTGCACATGACTACACTACTTTGGAATTGTTCACATGACCATTTATACTCTCCCGTACCCTAATCAATACACAAGGATCCAGACAGGTTATATTATTGCACATGATATCACATGAAGGCCCATAAATGGGTGTACATGATTGTATACATGGGGGCTCTGTGAACATGAGAGTACATGAATCACAAGAGTGCACATGAATGGTAAAAACACCAGAGTACATGATGAAAGTGAAACGCACATGACATATTGTAACCCGATGCTCCCGAGGGGGATAACATCTCATGAAGGGATCCATATAGTACCAATCCGTGTTAACAACGTGACAGCATCAAGTAAAGTAATCTAGAGCATAAATGTAAATCCTATCAAGTATGAAACGGTCAGAGAATGTACTCGCCTGATACCCTGAACAACTGAAATAAAAAGATGGCCAACTGGAGTCACAGAGTCCTAGTTAGAGAAGCACAGGTTATAAAAAGTTCAATTTATATGGTAATTGAAATTATAATACAATCTACATGAGTCTAAGTCAATCTAGGTCAAAGTCAACTCTTGGTCAATATTGGTCAACTATAATGTCAAACTAGGTCAACTCTAGTCAACTGTGGTCAAACTAGCTAGGGTTGGGTCAACAATGGTCAATTAGTCTAGGTCAGTCAATTCTAGGTCTAAACAAACTAAGTCTATGCAAATCAAGTATGCAAGATAGTTACTAACTCATAGCCTAAGTCACTTGCTAAACCAAGCACAAAACTAAACCATAAGCTAAAAAGGCACACAAACTTAGTCATATAATGTATATATTTTATTCACATTCACATATTCATATACACAGATATATATAGGAAAGCTATATGTATAGGTACATACATATATATATATATATAGAGAAGGAGAGGTAAAAGAGTAAGTGTGTGTGTGTGTTTGGCATGTGTGTGAAAGGATATGTGTTAATGTTCTCAGATTTAGTGATAGGTAGGTGTATGTGACATGGGATGCATGGTGTCAAAGGGTGTATGAATGCATGTGTGTAAAAGGTTATAGGTTAACTCAGTTTATAAAAATGCATACATACATACTTACATTGTATACATGCATACATACATATCATGTATACATACATATATTGCATACATGCCTACATACATATCATATATGCATACTTACATTCATTCATGCACCTATACATACATACATAGATACGTACATACATACATATTTGAATACATTATATACTTGCATACATTATATTCATATATGCATATTCTATATTATATTACATTCATTCCTGCATACATGTATACATATAATATATACATACAACTCATATATTTAACTCAAAATATATGTGAATACATACATTACATTACCTTAACACATATATATATATATCATTCATTCATATTCCATATACATGCATACTTCAGTTCATGCATTATATCCATTTACATATCATTAAGTTGCAAATATATACTTATTTTCATTACATACATGTCATTCATGCATATTACATACTTACATGCATCTATACATTATATATATTGTATACAACAAATAAAAATAGAAGAGGGAAATAAAAGGAAAAAACTGAAATGGAAAAGGAAGGGAAGGAAAAATGTAAAAAAAAGGAAAAACAGTGGACATATACATGCTTGCATCATATATTCTACATTACCATACATGCTATCATTATATATTGCATTATATTATGTATACATTATCATGCATATCTATCATTACATGTATATCTTACATTAATATCTAGCATTCATTATATACTTTCATGCATACATTGTGCATCATTCTTTCATTCATTCATTTATGCATTGCTTACATATATTACATTGATTGCATTACTATATGCTTGCATTCAACCATATATATACATTAATGTAAAGAGGATACATATCATATATATATCATTTCAGTCATCTAACATATCATGCATTACATACTCTACATTCATTTAATATCCATACTACATAGGCTCATAGGTTACACAAAATGCCTATGTCGTATAGTCACTCTTCTACTTAAAACCAATACTGTACCAATTGGGCCTTCAATAATTCTAAGATTAAATTATGTCATAGCCCTTCGTGTTAGCTTTCCGAAACTTCAAACGGATCGCATTTCGTGTCTGAAAGATCCCGGAATCGCGAAAACACCGAAACGTGTTTGCCTTTCGGACAGTTGACACTCAAATAGTTTTACAAAAAGTTCTAGAAGGACTTTGGCTTATTAAAATATATATTTAGAAAGATAACTTCGATACTGTTCTTTTAAAAAAATGGGAGATTAATCAGATTTCTAAGCTAAAAGTTATGAAATTTCAAAGTTATTTTGCTTAATAAAAACGTGGATGAATATTATGACGAATTTGAGTTGTTTTGGACAAAAGAAACACATGTAGGCCAAGATACTTGGATACCAACATAGGTATCCAAATGAAACTCATTCTAACCATCCTAACTAAGATCAATCCACTCTCTAACCATTCTAAAACTGAATTTAAATATCTATTTAATCTATTATCATACATACATACACATGGGGTGTCCTAATTTGGGATCTATCAAGTAGGACACAAGACACATATCTAAAATCCTCAAGAGAGCTCTGAATGGCCTTAAATTTGAATCTAAATGGGGTACGTGCATGGGGGTGGATCCTATGGATTCAAAACTAACTAATATGCATAGAAAATCAATTTAGAGGGTTGGTTTTACCTATTGGGAGTGGAATCCCAATGATACTCCTAAGGACACGGCTCCGACACGAAGATCTTCCAAAAAAGACACTCCTTCTTGCACTTTGCTCCAAATATTTGCTAGCATCCTCCTTTGATAGTATGAGAAGGTTGGATGGAAGTTTTGGTGGAGGAATGTAAGGATTTGGAGATCAAATCAAAGAAGAAAGCTCTCTAATTTGGGGAAGAACACTTTGTGAAGGAAAGGAGGCAAGATGGAATGAAATAAAAGGAAGGGAGGCTAACCTAGCTATAGTGGCTGCCATTAAACCCTATTTGGGCCTTGTGGGAAAGCTCAATAAGGCCTCAACTAGTCCTCTTGGTTAATTTTAAGTTAGGTTCAAGTTTGGGATCAAAAGGGTTAAATTTAAGCCTCTAACTTAACCAATATAACAAGTGGGATTAGTCTAAACTCACTAACTTAATTAGTAGAGTTTGTGGGCCATAACTAACTAATCTTGGGATCCCGTCTACCGTCTAAGCTACCCGGGTCACTAACACAAGTCGGAACGAAACGAAACTCAAACCCGACTAAACAAATCCAGTAAAATTAATATTAAAATATAAAAATTCCCAAAATATTAAAATATGAAAAATGGCTAAAATCATAATACATTAATTTAAATATTATTAAAATAATCTAAAATACACCAATTAATCAAAATCCTAAATAATTCAAAAGTCACAAAATGACCAAAATACCCTTAGCCTAAAAAGTTGTAAATAGTCATTCTAATCACATGGTTAGGTCCCCATGGTCATGGTTAGTTTCTAGGCTTAACAGTTCTCGCTTTCACTAGCTAACACATCAAAATTATAATTCACCAATTTTAAATAGTATTAAATTAATTAAAAATTCCCATAAATCATAAATCCTATTATTAAATAATAATCTTTTAGAAAAGTTTAAAATTACCCTCATTTTAGAAAAGTGGGTGTTACAAGTCTACCCTCCTTAGAAAATTTTGTCCTCGAAATTAAGATGGTCGTACTTCTTCTAAAGTATCGTCCCCAACAATCAAAGTCTCAGAACTTACCTAAATCATACAATTTAAAAGAATGGCATACAGGGTCATGGCATATGGTGGCAATTGAAAGTCTCATCTAGGTATACTAGTCATGGTAAACCAAAACGGTCATAGGGTATCAAAACATACAAGCAATCTGTGGTGCTAAACTGGAAAATTTACAGAAACAACAAATCATCAAGGCTGTAAGGCAGTCTACCATCCTATATGAAAACTGGTAATTATCAAAAAGAAAATAAAGATAACTAGTAATTATCTATAAAGGGGTACTATTCAAAGAAAAATCAAAATCAAAAGTTTAAAGAACGAAAGTCAATAGCATTGAAATCCAATCACAATATATATTAAGAAAATTTAGTCTCGATACGATCTAAGTTGATCAATTCTAGGTAATCAAGATTTGGGCAATATGGAGGACAAGGTCATCGAAGCCTGAGCACGAGCATACAAGGATGGAGATTCAGGTCACAATTAAATTTAATTCAATTGACTACGACCCAAGATATTAATGTCATAAGAAAAGATGATCAAAGTCGATTGGTCGTGATTAAGGGAGCTAGGATTCAATAATATTGAAAACTTTTAAAGGGTGATTCAAAGATATGGAATAAGTCAAATTTCTTCTTTTAAAGGGAAGACAAAAGAAAAGATTTCATAGGAAAGTCAAGTTAATCATCTCTCTCTGATACTATCAAGTTTATCATTTGCCAATCATATTTTTATCTCACAAGTTCCAATATAAAAATCAACCTTTATATGACTACCATCAAAATTATATCCTTCTGTCATAAAGATTTGACCTTGCCATGATCACCATAGGCTAAATTTCTAAGTTCCGAAACATTATTCATGAAGCATACCCTTCTTACTAGGAATCAAAACTGACCAATTAATCATCATAAATCTAAATTCTTCCACCTTGTCCTAAATTGGATCCGAAGCCTCTAAATCAAGTTTTATGTAATCCTTGAACTTATTCAATTTACTCTCATTGTATTATTTAAATCTAAACCCACTAGGCCTTATAAAACTTATTCTTTATTATAAATTCAACCTTCATATTTCTTTCAACGTACACCTTCAATATTATTCTCCTAAAATTTAAAATTTTCACAAAATCTCTATATTTTATATAACTCAAAATCCTTGCGTTCTTTCTGTTTCTAGCCATTTCTTACAATATCTTATTCAATTTTGTATCATCATTGCATATAGTCAAAATCTCTTCTCTATTACTAAGTTCCTAAATTTAACATCATAGCCTTAAAATGTAACGTCTCAAGAATCAATAACCAAAATTTATCCAAGTTCTCGAAACTAAGTTGACCTCGAATATCCTCATCAGTTATGAAATACATCTATGAATTATTCATACCCAAAAGATTTCTCTAAGTATGATTGTTCCTAAATTGATAATATAACTCTCTTAATTTCATCCTCAAATTCAGTCGCATCTCTATCCCAAACCTATATCAAGGTCCATCATATTATACCCCTAGCAAGATTATCACAAGATAACAAATCTAGTCTTTTCCGAGTTAGATGATTTACGTTACTTTCTCGACCTTTCGAAGGTGAAATGCTATAGAGATTCAAGGATTTCAAAGTATAGCTGACAAAATTAGATACGAGACAGGTAGTTGATGTAATCAGGACAGTTTTTTTAAATTGTAATACAAGAAATAATGGCAAGAAAGAAATAATGATAAAATTTGTTCTTCATCAACTGTTTAAAAAAAATGAACCCATTTAAGATAAAATCTGATACCATATACGTCTTCCTGAAATCATGTTGTCAAAATTTTGCCACGCCAGTAAGCATAGCTGCAATAAACAATAGAGTCCATAACGAAGGAATATATCCTATAGTCATGTTATCTAGAATTCTTACCATGCCACCCGGTTGTTTGCCATTAAAATCTTTTTATTATAAATTTCAATACAAACAGAACAGTGTTACAATATAGGACTTAGATGTAGTCCTTGGAGTACGCTTTTGTTTATCTGGGTTCCTTGTGCCAATGGAGCGAGTGGTAATACGTTGACTCCGTTGACGATCTGACGACGGTTATCGGTTCTCTGAAGATTCGGATTGCTCTGGATGCTGGAGCTTGCTGAGAGGAGGAAGATGTTGAGTATCTATATCTGCCTCTCTGGTGGTATGTTCATTCGTTTTTTGTCCGTCTGAGAGAAGGAAATGATCCCTCTATTTATAGTTTTGCAGGCTGGCTGCTCATGCGCGCATGTAGGATGTGCCTGTACACGGGGACGCCACGTGGTGATTGCTGATGGAGGTGCATAGACGATGCGCCCTGATCGAGGGGTTAAATTCTTCATGCTGCTATTGTGAGCCGACACGTAGCAGGGAAGAAGATCTTTCTGTTTCTGAGATCTTGGGTGAGTTGAGTCAAAGGACACGTGTCATCGACCCATGGCTCAGAGATCTCAGATTTGATGTAGAATGATCTGGTAGGATGCACCTAGGATTGGGCGTATGAAGAGACTTTGGCTCGTAACCTTTGGGAGTCACGAACCATTCTGGGCGCGTGGCTTTTGAGGCGCATGCGAGGCTTCAATAATGACTTAACTCCTGTCTTTTGGGATCAGAGAGAAGTCTGGGGCGTATGGCTTTTGAGGCGCATGTAGGGCTTCAATGGAGACTTTCTTTCTATCTTTAGGGATCAGTAAAAAGTCTGAGACACATGGCTTTTGATGTGCATGCAGATTTTAGGCGCATGGCTGCGGAGGCGCACGCGAGATGATTGGGTGGCAACGTGGCAGTAGCCTTCGGAGGAAAAGTAATGATGATGCTGACTTTGGCGACGCTTTATCTTCTGAAAAAGCTGTCAACTATTCAGACTTTGGGAGGCGTGCTGCCAACTCTGTCAGTTCAGTATTTAATGTTTTTGACATTCGATGGACAGCTGAATGGGCGCGTCGATCGGCGTTCTACTAGGCGTATGGGGACGCATGGGGGCACATCCCCTGTGATGCGCTTGGTGCTGAAGGGCGCGTCTGTGTTGATGCGCTTGATGTTGAAGGGCGCGTCTTATGTGATACGCCATCTGGTTGGAGCATCTGATTCGTGACACGTCTTTAATGGTACGACTGTTACGTTCTTCGAGTGCTTTAAATAGCCGTTTTGACTTGGCTGAATTCGAAGCGTCCGGTTCATCCATTTAATGCAAATTCATTGTACGGAATTCGGGGAGCATCCACTTGGCGCATGGGTTTGATTTGCCCGGCCTATAAATAGTGGCATGGAGAGAGTTTGCTTCTCATTCTCTCACGTTCTTCCGACATGAATTTGTTTACTCGGATGCATTATGTTGATGAGATGCTCCCGAGGGTGAAGATGCGACGCCATGTCTTCATTGGTGCACTTGAAGGTGACTGTTACATCCAAAAGTCGGAGTCGAGGGCTTCTGAGGCAGGCGGAAGGTGCCTGTTGCATCCAAAGATCGGGTTGCTCGAGCCTCGTCTTCGTTGTGCAGGAAGAGCCGCAGATCGGAATTGCGATGCTGCGGCTTTGGGGGCTCTTTCTTACTTCAAAGTGGGTGTTGCCCACTCTGGTTGTGTTGAAAGCTGCTCCTTTAGTCACGGTTTCGATTACGGTCTTCCTTCGCCTTTGGAGGCTCTTTTGAAGCCGCCCCTGGCCACAAGTTGGCTTGCGGTGCTCTTCTCTTCCTCGGTTTGGGGAGCACTTGTAGCTCCCCTTTCCAAAAATTTTGAATTATTTTTTTTATTTATTATTATATTTATTTGAATGGAATAGGAATTTTTAGATTTTATAAATAATTATTTTAGTTAATTATTACGGTAGATGACTTTAGCCATAGTTGAGTTTTGGAGTACAAAACGATTAGGGATCATGGCACGGATAGTGCAGTGGCGTGCCTTGACCAGTGTATTAGCCATGCCGGAGAAGACCGAGTCATAGTGATGTCCTAACTAGGAAAACTAGGCCAAGTTGCGACGTAACCCGTACAGAAGATTTATTTATTATTTAATTATATTATTGAGTTTTCGGAAATTCGGTTGTACCGAACCTGTCCAGATTGGACCCAAGTCAAATCCAAGCTCATGTAGGCATGCAGTGAAACCCGGGATGACCATGTAGACATTTTATGTGTGTGCAAATATTTTCTTATTTATTTTTAGGACTTGGCAAATACCTTAGAAATATTTAATAGTTTATTTAAATGTCGTTTTAGAATAATTGTACGAAGTTCTGGAGCCAAATAAATGGTGTGATCGATGCGTTCACTGATATATATTATTGGTTTAATTACAGTGTCATTAGGGTTATTATTATTATTAATGTTAATATTATGGTTATTAAATAAATAAATTATTTATTATTAATGGTTATTATTATTTTTCTCTCTAACCAAGATATATATTTTTTTTTTCTCTAACCAAGATATATATATACACATATATAATTAATATGTGTGTGTATGTATGTATGAATATATATTTATATATGTGTGTGTGTGTATATATATACCTATATGTATAAGAGGATATGTGTAGGTGTATATTTGTAAATATATAAATATATATATAGTTGTATATGTATAAATGAAAATATATGTGTATACGTATATATATAAATATATATTTATGCATACGTGTATATATATAAATATATATAGGGTACATGTGTATGTATTTATAAATATATATATAGGTGTAATTATGCATGTATACATATACATATATATATATAGATATATATATTAATAGAAAAGAAATAAGAAAAATAGGAAGATAAAATCCACAAATAAAAACTAAGCAGCAGGTTTCCCAAAGCCCATATCAACCTTTCACACACACCCAATGACCCATTCCCCAGCCGGCCCAACTGTCCTAGAGACCCATTCCCGAGCCGATCCCGAGAACCCTCTCGGTTCAGATATCAAACGAATGTATAAGTATACCGAGCGAGAGTTCGAAAGCAAAACCAAACCCTAAAACGAGCAAACCCTAATACCACATCGCCACTCCCTTCCCTGGGCGCCCCCGCGCGCGCGCGCGCCGCCGCGGGCCGCCGTCGGTCGGCCAGGCCAGCCACCGCGGGCAGCGCGCGCAACAACGCTGATGACAGCAAGCAGCAGTATGCAGCGCCGAGCTGACTTCACGGATCCTTTTCTCCGTGCGTGTTTGATCAATATTCGATTCGTCTTCGCAGGTATAGACACAACCCATACGAGATCATTTCCTTTCAAGTAGATTGAATTAATACGCTTTATATTGGCCGATAAATCGAACCCAAGTTCGACAAAAAACTGTCGAAACCGAGACAGAATAAAGAACCCTGACCCTAACTTTGGAAGACGGATTTCTACAAATCCGTAGAGAAACCTAGAAATCTATTTGAATAGAGTTTTAGAGTATATAATCAGGATTACAACCCAACTTTTAGATTGAATTTTCGTTCATTGAGCAGTACGAAAACCCCATGTGGAAATCGAGAAAAACTTATTAAAACAGTTTTCGAAAACATTAGAAACCATCCGATACGACGTGCGTCCCGCCAAACCGGGCGACGTGGTCGCGAACCGAAAGCATCAAAAGGTGCGTAACGGCTTCGTGGTCGTGTAGGCTTTGACGGAATTCAAATTGGTCGCGTGTGCGCGACAAATTTGATGCGTATCCGTCGAAATTCACCGTATCGTGCACTTTGCAAATTTTCCAATTACTTCGTGCATGCTCGTCAGATCGAGACGAAACTTGTGCCAACAGGACCGTATCATTTTTCTGGTCCTGCATGCCAAGTTTGGTCCGATTCGGAGACAGTTGAACGGATCGCCGTGTTGCGGGCCCTACGGTCCCACTCAACAGGCGATTTTGTGCACGACCTGCCGGAATCCAACTCTGGACATACGGTTGGGTTCATATCAGAAAACAGGATCCGTAGACATATAGTTTGACGACTTTAGAGACCATTAACCTTGGCACACTTTTCGGTACAAAGCGGGTCCAACGGCGGACACCGTTTTTGCCCGAAATTATCGTTTTGCCCCTGTGTCCAGAATTGGACTAAAGGACAGGCAATCCTAGCTAATTTGACTATTCTGAGAATGTTGGTAATGTTTGTTTCAGCTTTCGGAGACAGTTGTGGTGACTTGGACTGTATGGCTTACCAGTTGACGGTATTTTATTGGTTCTTCGTGCTACCATCAGGCAAGTATACCTTGCCTCCCTCTACAGTTTATTTACATGCATATTTCTATTAGTATATAGTTTTACTAGTTGGTTATTACTTGTGATTTGTATATTGTACATGCTAGTATAGCTATGGTTCTTGTACATGATTAGCCTTGTTAGTTTATATTGGATTAGTTCTCTCGTGTATCATGATTGGGTCGTGTCGTGTCTTTATCTGTGTCTTGACTGAGTCGTGTCTGCAAGTATATGTGAGTGAACTGCTATTCTTTGTCTTTTCCACAATCTGCGAGTCCACACACGGGGCGAGGGTTGCCTTTGCACTTGCGAGTCCACAATCGGGGCGAGGGTGACTTGTCTTCAAACTGACCTGCGAGTCCACAATCGGGGCGAGGGTTGGTTATCCATTGATCTATCAGCAGTTCATTTATGCATACTTGATCCCATGTCCATGTTCATAGTTATCTGTCAGTAGCCACGTATCAGTTTCCTGTCTAGTTCCTATTTATATTATTGCATGATTAAACTGTTAGATAGACATGTTTTATGTATCTTGCTAGTCCTCTGAGGACCTGATGATCTCTTCAGGTTTAGCGACTGCATGGAGTTAGTTAGCAGAGCAGGATGGTAGAGGATTGCGATGTTTGATACAGGTATTTGCTTGTGATATTTCTTTAATATCTTTTTGTGCTTTATATTCAGTACCATGATATACTCTGCTTATTTTAGACTCATATCATTCTTGGAGTCTAATCGAACAATATGCTAATGGGCTACAGGCCATGACCCATACTTGTTCATTCTTGTTTTATATGATTCATGTGGATTAATATATAGTTTAGATTAGACATGATACCCATGACCTTGACAGCTTATACGTACTCGAGTCGGGCTGGAGTCCGCTCGATACGTAGCTGGCTTGCTCACGAGCTCGCGTCCGAAAACCGGGTGCGGGTCGTGACAGCACTTCCTCCAGCTAGAGGGTTGATTGCCACCCTCGTTCTGCTCAATAAATGTTTCATTAGTCGAAGCATTTCGACGGCGGTGAGCCTGGCTGGAAGAGCGGCACATAACTGGGTTGCTGAAGGGATGCACATAACTGAGGATGCACATAACTGAGCTGCTGAAAAGGATGCGCCCTGTTGAGGGCGCATGGTGGGATGCGCCTGACTGAGGGCGCATGGTGATTGCTGCGCCTATTTGAGGGTGCATGGTGGCTGCTGGCTGTAGACTTAGGATCTTTTCTTTATAGAAATTCTCCTTTGTACAACCTTTTCTAGACATGTAATAGACTTTTATATGTATAATAAAAAGTCCTCTTTCGATGTCTATATTGGCTGTTTTTGCTGTGAAGTACTTTGTCCGAGCTCTGGCGCATGTAGTGTCTGGCGCATAGGCTTTCTGGTTCTGAAATTCTATGCTTCTACAAGACCCCCTTCAAAGTTTTCAAAACTTTTGGATAAGTTTTAGAATACTTTGAATAAGAAGCATGGTAGTGGAAGCGCATGACTGTCGGGGCGCATAGATGCTCCGCGCATCAGTGATGGGGCGCATGCTCCGCTCAGTTAATGCAAATAATAATGCCTCGGTAACCAAAAAGATTAATGATGATCTCTTTGGTTTTATTTGCGGTAATCTTTTCACAGAACCCGAGGTGACGGCTGAGGTCACTCTTCATCGGTTCACGCGTGCGACCAAGCCTATAAATAGGCATGAGATGGAGAGAGAGAGAGTTCTTCTTCTCTTTGCTTTTGCCTTTTAGAGTTCTTCTACAAAACCCTAACTTTCTTCTTCAAAAGGAATGGCTCCCAAGACTCCTCGCGGCGGTACTGGCAAAGGGAGAGGCAAAGGAAAGGAGCCTGTAGAGGCTGCCGCGGCTGACGTTCCCCGTCGGCCTGTCGAGGTTCGGCCGGCGGTGGTTGGTGAGTTTCATATACACCAACGCACATGGACCTTGATTCTTGATGATGTGCTGAGGTTTTTGCTGCCGACGCGCATGGGCTTAAACCCTGAAGATGCGCCGAGGCTCCACTGCTGACACGCATGGGTTTACACCCTGATGATGCGCCGAAGCTCCACTGCTGACGCACATAGGTTTAGACCCTGATGATGCACCGAAGCTCCACTACTGACGCGCATGGGTTTACACCCTGATGATGTGCCGAAGCTTCTTTTTTAGACGCGCTATGCGCTTTTGGTGAGACTCAGATTCTTTTGTTATTTCTAATATTTTCGAATCTTTGCTAGTGTCGATGACTATCCCACTCTTGAATGAAGTGCTTCTGGACGCTGCCCTCTGCCAGATGGGAGTAGACTATGACGAGGAAGTGATAAACCCTGCTCAAGCTGCTATTATGCTGGATCAGCATCCCGAAAGAATGACTCAAATCCGGGAACAACAGTATGGGTTCCTCAAACGGATGATGGAGCGTGGTGTTTTAAAATCTGCCACATCTGATAAAGTGACCTTCTTGAAGCCTAAGTTCCTGTTTGGGGACCGCCTTACCTCTATTGAAGCAAAGGTGTTGAAGGTCAAGGAAGACTGGTTCTTCACAGCAAGGGGAGTGCACATGACTGTTAAGCAACTCGAACGTCAGTGGCCTTTGACGGCCTTCTGTCGTCTTGCTTCTAAGAGGAGGATGCCTTGGGATCTTACCCCTTCTCAGGGGGAAGCGGTGACTGGCATCATCAAAATTGATTCTACCTCCGATCAAAGGGACACTTTGACTGCCGTGCGGTTTGGGCCTTCTTTCACCTGGCGGACTCTACGTCCTGGGAGCATTTACAGTGATGTTCTCATCGATACATTTGCTTTTAGTGCCTCGACTTTTGTAAATCGCATGCTGTTGATGGAGCGCTCATACTCGAAAGGAGAATTTCGGGTAGAGGGTTGGTGTCATTATATTTCCAAATGGGATAAACTGACACTCTGGATTTTGTCGCGGTTTCAGACTGAGCTCCGAGAGATTGGGCTGACTGCCGCGATCCGTGCTACTCAGGCAGCTGTTGACATTAACAGGCATATGTTTCTCGCTCTCCTGGAGATGTTTGATACCCATACTGGGACCTTCTTTACTCCGGTGGAGGAGTTAGGGTTCGTACTTCATGAGATGTACGAGGTATCAAAGCTCCCTTGGGGATCGGATATGAGGAGTACTTTCCAACCAACGAGGAGTTCCAGGCCCTGGGGGACAAGGCTGAGGAGATGATGGCCGTCTTTAAGGAAGTAGCGAGTCATCATTACTATATGCAGAAGAGGGATAAGAGCGGGTCGCAGCCTCACGTGACCGCTTGGAGAGATTACGTCTTTAAGCAAGACAAGGAGGATCCCTCGCAGTTTTCCACTCCGCCAGCGCTCTCTCGTAGTGAAGTGCTCTCTGAAATGGGCAGGTTAGGTGAGAAAAATCCCCGGGAGAACGAGGACCAGCAGTCGGATGAACGCTCCTACAGCTGTTTCTGGCACCTTACTCATCGGCTGTTGTTGAAAGCAGTGTTAGTCGCGTATCTTATGGTTTGGCTTCGGGATTATGTCTTCTCGGGCGAATCCAGCTCTGTAGAGAGGGTGACCCAAAACTTAATCCTGCCAGCTGTGAAGTTGGTCTTTGGCCGGCGCCTGGCTCTACTCCCCGCAATGGTGTGTAACCTGCTGCAAGGTTTACGAGAGTTTACAGGAAATATGGTTAATGAGCGAGGAACTTAATCTTGCCAGCTGTGGCATTCAAGGAGGAGGAAGCAACCTTCACCCATCTGGCTCTTGCCCTGGCTCAGCAGCGGCAGCAGCTGGATGAGAAGCACGAGAAGGACACTTCTCCTGAGGCCATAGAGGCGATGCGTCAAGAAGCTGAACGCCGGGTCTTGGAGATTATGGAGACTCGGGTGGCAGACTTGAGACGTCGGATTGAAGAGCTTTCGGCCAACCCTGGAGATGTTTAGGGATTGTGGTCTCTTCTTTTTTGTGTCTTTTTGTGTCACGACCCGCAACCCTAGAGTAAGGGCACGAGACGTGGGTACGTCCAGCCTACGCCGTAGTGTCGGCGGTAGAACGCTGTCCTAGGTCATAACATCTAACAGATAAGGGTAATATACAGTTATACTCCCTGAATGGGGGTGATATAACAGAATATAACTCAACCACATCTAAGGTAGAACATGAAAGGAAAGATAGATAAATATCCAGAAATGAAAACACAGAGATACAACCCAGAGTTCTAAGTGTCTAAATAAGTACATATCTCAGAAATATCCCAGAATCGAACTACAGTGATCCAGAAAGTAAAGACAACCCTAATCTAGAGAAGTATCATCCACTGCTAGCAGGTCCAAGTCACTAGTGATGTCTAATGCTGCACCAAGAGGGATAGACACCAGAGCCTCATCATTCACTGTAAAATTTTTAACAGGTCCAGTTAGGACAGAAGCGAGTACAGTACATCTCAACAAAATCATAACCGATTAGAAAATATAAACATGCTAGAGAGTAAGATACAGGATCTGAAGAAATAATATGATAAAAAGAGAGAGACTGTAAGTAAATAGATACAATATATAGAGAACTACAGTGCTAGTGATTCAGAGCACAAGATGGTTATGTAGACGGCACGATGTTGTACACGAGTAATCTACAGAGGTTGTACACGAGTAATCTACTAGATTGAATACATAACCACTTCTACTCCCCCGCCCCAATCAATACACAAGGATCTAGTTAAGTTATGTTATTGCACACGAACTATAGTCGCATACGAGATCATGTGAGTACATAAGTATACACGATTTCACACGATTTGTACACGAATATCACGAATACAAGGAGTACACGATGCTCACGATAAAGTACACGAACACGAATACCCGATGTATCCGCTAAGGGGATAACATCGCACAACAAGATCCATATAGTACTAATCCGTGTTTCCAACGTGTCAGCATCATGTAAAGTAATCTAAAGCAGGAAAATACTCCTAATGCAGGATATGAAATGATCAGAGAATGTACTCGCCTGTATCCTGAGAATCTGGAGAATATATACTGTCCGAGGAGTGGTGTCTGGCTCCTATTAGAACAGCACAAGTCACAACAAGT
Organism: Iris pallida; assembly: GCA_029216955.1. NCBI lineage: Eukaryota > Viridiplantae > Streptophyta > Magnoliopsida > Asparagales > Iridaceae > Iris > Iris pallida. The sequence goes on along the minus strand of JANAVB010024400.1, from coordinate 12,829,210 downwards.
CCAGAATGGTAATAAAATGCACTACAATGCGTTCTACACGAATCTAGGTCAATCTAGACCAAAGTCCACTCTTGGTCAACTCTGGTCAACCCTAGAAGTCAAACTAGGTCAACCTAAGTCAAACTAGTCTAATCTAGGTTTAGCAAGTCATTCTAGGTTCTAACAAGCCTACACAGTCCATCTAGACTCCAACTAGGCATACCATGCCTAATCATACCACATTCACATAACCACATGATATGACTATGACTAATAGTCTATTAAGAAAACATCTACCCTATAGTTACTTATACAATTTCACCCATATATCATAACATATCACATAATATCATATATACAGTACATGTCATATGGTATCCATACTCTATACCATGTCATAACACAAATCCCACATATCATGACATGTCAAATGATATCCCATATTATATATACAATCATATCACAATGTATCATGTATATATATATATACATTATCACACATTCCTATATATAATTAATATGTATAGGTAAAATACTATGATACATTATATAGATTATAATAGTATATAACAATGCACATATTATATACATACATAGGGAGTGAGGGGGAAAACACATGAGCACATGAGTATTAGGTGTGTGTGTGTGTCATAGACTAGAGAGTGAGAGTGTGAGCTATCACAAGAGTGTGTGTGATGTTCAATGAAAAACTGAAAAGAATAGGAATACAAATCCTGAAACAGTGAAAATATGGTGTGTGCATCTAAGACAGTAAAGAAAAGGATTTCAGTTCATAGGGCTAATCCTAAACTCAGGAAATCAAATCAGTTTACAGTTGATAGGAAACATCCCATCCTCAGGATTTAATCCCAGGTTTTTAAATTCAATGGAGGGGAAATGACTCAAGTATTTGACAGTTCAGCTATAAAGGAACAACAGTAAAGATAGGAAAGGAAATCAGTTTACAACTAAACAATATAGTTAAAAAAACTATTCTCAGGTTTTATAAGAACTGGAACACAACCCATATCAGTTTAAACAGTGAAGGATAGCAGCCAATACATTTCAAGAGTCATCTCAAGAACAGGAATTAGTGTAAGGAACAGCACTATGACAATGTGACAGCAAGGGTTCCTAATCTCAGATATTAAGAAGAACATCATTGCAATTTAAATGAAAAGGAATTCAGTTTTTTTTTTAGAGTTCACATGCAATCCATTTCCAATCAGTCCATAGTGTCTAATCCCATTTTCAACAGTTAAAAGGATGCCAAGTTATCAATGGAAAATCTGGAATCTCAGGTTTTGAAGGGAACAATCAGTTAATGTAATCTACACAGACAACTAAAATATGGTTAAACATTCATTTGTTAACAGTCACTCATTTCCAGTTTTCAGTTAAAGAAGGAAATCACCAATCATATTAATTCTTATTTAAACTAAAGTCCAACATCAATGCAACCAGGTGCCAACTTCCTTTCTTAGGTTGTAAGAAAACTGGAAAACATGGGAAAGCAATAACAGTGTACACAGGAAAACCATTTCAAGCTAATCTCCCATTTCTCAGGTTTTGAATAACACACAATTGCCAAACCAATGCAACTATCATGTAGGAGTAATTAGTGAGGTAAATCCTTAACTGGAAATTAAATTAGCAATGAATCATTCTCAGGAATTTGGCATTTCAAACTCAGTTCACATAAAACAGGAAAACCCATGTATCAGCTATTAATTTGAAATCAACTACTCCACATACCAATTCTCATATCACACCATACAAACCCAAATCTTGAATGAAAATACTTAGCTAACATGTAATAAAATATGTGGGGATCCAATTTAATGAAAAACATAACTTCATACAGGGAATAAATGGGTTTTGAAAAACTGGGATTACATGTATCAATGCATGTATCAGGAATTGCAGTTCAAACCAAATATCGAGCCAATACTCCACATTAAACCATTCCTAATGTGCAAACCTAATGTAACAGAGTTTAGGTAACATATTTTTAAGATCTAAACAATCATTAAAATACAATTTAAAAACATTAAAAACGATTAAACACAAGAATACTATCTCAGAACACACACACACACACAGTGTATCCCCGTGCACACGGAAATACGTGTCCGACACGACACGAGAACTCGTGAAATTTTGCGAGCCTCGTGTCAGGCAGTGCCCCAACCACTGTGTCAAATTTCTCGTGTCGAGGTGGCGTGTCCCGCGCGGAATAGCCCCCGAGTAGCAGGAGAGCTACAGTGCCGCGCGCACGCACCCGCACCCGCGTGTTCTCGTGTCCCCCGTGACCCGACACGACACGGAAATCACCACACGACACTGGAAATCACCAAGGACTAATTTCCTATTCAATTAGAATTCAAAAACTTGAAATAAGTGTCCTTTGAGATATTTCGTCGAATACTTATCTATACACACTGGTACGTGTCCGATACGGATACGAAATGGGTCCAAATTCTAGGGTTAGCCTATCCTACTGTTAGGTTAGGGTTAGGACATCCTAGAAATGATTTTTAATAGAAATTAAAAGCAATAGAAGGAATTATACCTATAGGTGAACAATGGGTCAAAATCCCCAAATGGAAAGAGCTCCACAAACCACCAAACTTCCTCAAATTGTGTTCTTCCTGCAAATACTCATCAATAACAGCAAGGATACTAATATTAGGTCCTATTGCAATTTGTTTGAAGGATTTTGGAGGAAAAATGGGTTTTCTAAGAATTTACAAAGATGGGGACTCACCTCTTCCAAATGGCAATGTTTCCTAAAGAGGCAACCCTAATTTCAAGAGGATATAAATAGGGGAGGGGGACACTAGTTGGCTGGCCAGATTTTTAGGGTTAGGGTTTGGTTCCAAAGAGTGTGGGCCTATGGGCCATTAAGCCTATTAGTCATAAAATGACTTGTGATTTCACAAGCCATTACTTAACCAATCTAGCTCCTAATTTCTCCAAATTAATTCCAATGAGCTAAACCTCACTAACTTAAGTCAACCTAGGTTTTCAAATCCTAAACACTTAGTCATGACCTAGGTTAGCCACTAGATTAGTCTACAAGGTCAACATAAGTCAAGTCAACTAAAACACCAAAATCAATTATACTAAAAATCTCTAAAAAATCACATTAATTCCAATAAATCTAAATAATACATAATAATTTCAAATAATTCTCAAAATTTTAAAAATGACCAAAATACCCTCATTTGGAAAACTGGGTGTTACAATCCTACCCACCTTAGAAAAATTTTGTCCTCGAAATTAAGATAATTGTACCCCTTCTAGGTCAAACCCCCACAATCAAAGTCTCAGAAACCCATTTAATCTTTCAGTTGGAAAGTGTAACCTATGGGGTCATGGCATGTAATATTAGTCTGGGGTCTCATCTAGTTACACCAACATGCTACAGTACTAGGCAAACACAAGGTATCAAAACATACAAGCAAGGTATGCATCAAATATTCTCAAAAAGGGATACTAAGGTTAGGTCAAAACTCACCTCCAGCTAGGTCTGAGAACTAGAACTCCCTCCTGGAAGTAGGGCCCTGGTTGGGGCAGATCTATCAGGACAGTGCTGCATCCAGTGTGCAGCTGACCCGCAGATTAGGCACAATCTTAGTCTCTTCCTACAGAAGTTCCACTTGTGCCCAGACTTCCTACAGTAGGTACAGATAGGCTCTGGCTCAGCTGGCCTCTGCTGGACAGGAGACTGGGCTGGGTATGATGATATAGGCTGGATATATGGGTACTCATCAAGCTCTGGGTAGGACTGGGTACTGCTCCTCGCCCTCTTGGTGCTAGGCTCTCTTCATGGAAGCACAGAGTCCCGCAGACATAGCAACCTTTGGTACTGCTCCCTCATGGCCTCATCATGAACTCTCTGTGACTCTAACATCCTTTCTTGGAAATATTCAAACACCTGAGCTGCGTCAAGTAACAAACCTCCGGGTCGTACAGTATGGGGTACCATCTCAAGGGGTGGGGAAAGGCTCTCAGTCTCAGGCAAATTTGCAGCTCTCTCCTGAACGACAGGAGATGAAGGAAGACTCTCTGGAGAGGCTACCACCATCTCCTCAATGACAGGAGGTGCCACCACCCCCTGATCAGATAGAGGGATCACTACCTCCTGAACAATAGGAGGTGGAAGCACACTCTCAGTAGCTGCAGCTGCTCTCAGGCGACGGGCTCGGGTCATGGGTGCGATACTGGGAAGGATAAAAAAAAGAAAACAACAATCATCAAGGCTGTATGGCAGTCTACCATCCTATCCGAAAACTGATAATTATCAAGAAAAATAAAATAAGATAACTACTAATCATCTATAAAGGGTACTATTTAAGAAAAAAAATCAAAACCAAAAGTTTAAGGAACGAAAGTCAATAGCATTGAATCCAGTCACAATCTAATATATATAGAAGAGAGAGTGTTAGAGGGAAAGGCTAACATTATGTAAAGGTTAGTGGTTAGTGTAAAATATACATGAAAGTGTATAGGAGGATTTGAGTCTCAACTATAGCTATCAAGTTACACTATTCATGGTATATTGGTTAAGCAGTCTACAAGGCACAAGCTATTTACTCATAACATGCATGGCTAACCATGTATATATGTATATCTATATGTATAGAGAGGTAAAGATTTAATTATGCATCTACATAAATTATAACATGTTTACAGAACTATATATATATATATATATATATATATATATATATATATATATATATATATATATATATATATATATATATATATATATAGCTATATGAACATAACATAGAGATGAAAGGTTAGGTTTTCATGGCAGTTGTGTACATTAGTGTAGAGTGTCATGTGTACATGGGTTAAGACTTGAAATGAAGGGTTCATCATTCAGCAAGCTCAACATTAAATATTAGATCTGAAATTGAACTACGCATTTGAAAGCAATAAAAATGTTATCATGTATTCAGTTTTCAAATTTTTTTGGAGAAATTCGAACATCAAAACCAACTCAATATGTACCCTAACCACAACTTAACATGTAAGAGTACGAACCTAACATTATATACCTGTACACAACCATGTATACGGCTCAAAACTTTACAATTTAAAACTGTAATTTGAACTAAACACTTAGAATCCAAGGTTAAGGGTTTACTATGCACACAGCCTCAGATTTGACAATTTCAAACACAAACTCAACCAATTTCTTTAAGAAATAAAACCCTGTATATAACGTACATGTGTAGCGATGCAAGCAAAACTAATAACATGAAATTTAAATTTAAATTACGAATTAAATATGGAGTAACAGAGAACTAGTCACTGATACTGCACTATATTAGAATACTAGGATTTGAGAACTTAACATTAATCATATTAACATGCATTTAGATAGGTTGGTAAACAAGTGTAGTATGCATACGTGTCAGGCAAGTATCTGTGTCCACTATATATATATATTAGGGTAATACAAAAATTAATGGCAAAAAAAAAAAAATAATAAAATCTGTTCTGCCTATCTGTTTAAAAGAAGCAACCATTTTGAAACCAGAGTTACAATATCAAATCTAAGTCAAAGTCTAGCAAAATCATTGATTCATTGTATTAGGAAGAATTTATAGCAAAAGTTACACAAGGTTCATAATAACAGCTAAGCTACTCCTACTCATACTCCTACTCCTAAGTTAAATGATGATGGAAACAATTTATAATAACTAGAATGAAGATAGAGACGATATATTTAAGAACCTTTCCAAGATACAATCTGATAATCATATGCGTCTGTCCAAAATCATGATACTCAGAATCCTCGCCACGCTAGTAAGCAAGGCTACGATAAACGGTAGAGTCCATAACAGGGGCATGCACCTCTATAATCATGTCGTCTAGAATTTTCGCTATGCCGACTAGTATAGCTGCAAGAAATTCCAAATCTCATAACCAAGATACGTACATCCGAAGTCGGTCTCTATGTTTCTGCCACACCAGCTAGTATAGCTACGATAAACTCTAGGTTCCATAACCAAGTAGACGTTTATTATCCCCGTTATTCCGTCAACATATGTTATCAGAAGGTACCGTAACTCAGGCCATAAAATTCATCTCGATAGGAAAATCAAATCAACAACGATTCATCAAAATCAAATTCAATAATCAAGGAGTGAGAGCGAACAAAATAAGTGGAAGGATTTCAAATTGAAGTTTAAATAAGATTCTCAAGGGTCATCCCAGGAATCTCTTAAGGAATCCTAACTGTGATTGAGTACCCTCAAAGCATATCCTAATCCTACTGCAGGCTGTAGTGATACTCTAGTTCGAATACCACTACATAACTCGACCTGCATGGACCACCACTAAAAATGTGTCACGACCCGCACCCTAGAGTAAGGGCACGAGACGTGGGTACGTCCAGCCTACGCCGCAGTGTCGGCGGTAGAACGCTGTCCTAGGTCATAATATCTAACAGATAAGGGTAATATACAGTTATACTCCCCGAATGAGGGTGACATAACAGAATATAACTCAACCACATCTAAGGTAGAACATGAAAGGAAAGATAGATAAATATCCAAAAATGAAAACACAGAGATACAACCCAGAGTTCTAAGTGTCTAAATAAGTACATATCTCAGAAGTATCCTAGAATCGAACTACAGTGATCCAGAAAGTAAAGACAACCCTAATCTAGAGAAGTATCATCCACTGCTAGCAGGTCCAAGTCACTAGTGATGTCTAATGCTGCACCAAGAGGGATAGACACCAGAGCCTCATCATTCACTGTAAAATTTTCAACAGGTCCAGTCAGGACAGAAGCGAGTACAGTACATCTCAACAAAATCATAACCGGTTAGAAAATATAAACCTGCTAGAGAGTAAGATACAGGATCTGAAGAAATAATATGATAAAAAGAGAGAGACTGTAAGTAAATAGCTACAATATATAGAGAACTACAGTGCTAGTGATTCAGAGCACAAGATGGTTATGTAGACGGCACGATGTTGTACACGAGTAATCTACAGAGGTTGTACACGAGTAACCTACTAGATTGAATACATAACCACTTCTACTCCCCTGCCCCAATCAATACACAAGGATCTAGTTAAGTTATGTTATTGCACACGAAGTATAGTCGCACACGAGATCATGTGAGTACATGAGTTTACACGATTTCACACGATTTGTACACGAATATCACGAATACAAGGAGTACACGATGCTCACAATAAAGTACACGAACACGAATACCTGATGTATGCGCTAAGGGGATAACATCGCACAACAAGATCCAAATAGTACTAATCCGTGTTTCTAACGTGTCAGCATCATGTAAAGTAATCTAAAGCAGGAAAATACTCCTAATGTAGGATATGAAATGATCAGAGAATGTACTCGCCTGTATCCTGAGAATTTGGAGAATATATACTGTCCGAGGAGTGGTGTCTGGCTCCTATTAGAACAGCACAAGTCACAACAAGTCCAGAATGGTAATAAGATGCACTACAATGCGTTCTACATGAATCTAGGTCAATCTAGACCAAAGTCCACTCTTGGTCAACTCTGGTCAACCCTAGAAGTCAAACTAGGTCAACCAAGTCAACCTAAGTCAAACTAGTCTAATCTAGGTTTAGCAAGTCATTCTAGGTTCTAACAAGCCTACACAGTCCATCTAGACTCCAACTAGGCATACCATGCCTAACCATACCATATTCACATAACCACATGATATGACTATGACTAATAGTCTATTAAGAAAACATCTACCCTATAGTCACTTATACAATTTCACCCATATATCATAACATATCACATAATATCATATATACAGTACATGTCATATGGTATCCATACTCTATACCATGTCATAACACAAATCCCACATATCATGACATGTCAAATGATATCCCATATTATATATACAATCATATCACAATGTATCATGTATATATATACATTATCACACATTCCTATATATAATTAATATGTATAGGTAAAATACTATGATACATTATATAGATTATAAGAGTATATAACAATGCACATATTATATACATACATAGGGAGTGAGGGAGAAAACACATGAGCACATGAGTATTAGGGGTGTGTGTGTGTCATAGACTAGAGAGTGAGAGTGTGAGCTATCACAAGAGTGTGTGTGATGTTCAATGAAAAACTGAAAAGAATAGGAATATAAATCCTGAAACAGTGAGAATATGGTGTGTGCATCTAAGACAGTAAAGGAAAGGATTTCAGTTCATAGGGCTAATCCTAAACTCAGGAAATCAAATCAGTTTACAGTTGATAGGAAACATCCCATCCTCAGGATTTAATCCCAGGTTTTTAAATTCAATGGAGGGAAAATGACTCAAGTATTTGACAGTTCAGCTATAAAGGAACAACAGTAAAGATAGAAAAGGAAATCAGTTTACAACTAAACAATATAGTTAAAAAAACTATTCTCAGGTTTTATAAGAATTGGAACACAACCCATATCAGTTTAAACAGTGAAGGATAGCAGTCAATACATTTCAAGAGTCATCTCAAGAACAGGAATTAGTGTAAGGAACAGCACTAAGACAATGTGACAACAAGGGTTCCTAATCTCAGATATTAAGAAGAACATCATTACAATTTAAATGAAAAGGAATTCAATTTTTTTTAGTGTTCACATACAATCCATTTCCAATCAGTCCATAGTGTCTAATCCCATTTTCAACAGTTAAAAGGATGCCAAGTTATCAATGGAAAATCAAGAATCTCAGGTTTTGAAGGGAATAATCAGTTAATGTAATCTACACGGACAACTAAAACATGGTTAAACATTCATTTGTTAACAGTCACTCAATCCAGTTTTCAGTTAAAGAAGAAAATCACCAATCATATTAATTCTTATTTAAACTAAATTCCAACATCAATGCAACCAGGTGCCAACTTCCTTTCTTAGGTTGTAAGAAAACTGGAAAACATGGGAAAGCAATAACAGTGTACACAGGAAAACCATTTCAAGCTAATCTCCCATTTTTTAGGTTTTGAATAACACACAATTGCCAAACCAATGCAACTATCATGTAGGAGTAATTAGTGAGGTAAATCCTTAACTAGAAATTAAATTAGCAATGAATCATTCTCATGAATTTGGCATTTCAAACTCAGTTCACATAAAATAGGAAAACCTATGTATCAGCTATTAATTTGAAATCAACTACTCCATATACCAATTCTCGTATCACACCATACAAACCCAAATCTTGAATGAAAATACTTAGCTAACATGTAATGAAACATGTGGGGATCCAATTTAGTGAGAAATATAACTTCATACAGGGAATAAAAGGGTTTTGAAAAACTGGGATTACATGTATCAATGCATGTATCAGGAATTGCAGTTCAAACCAAATATCGAGCTAATACTCCACATTAAACCATTCCTAATGTGCAAACCTAATGTAACAGAGTTTAGGTAACATATTTAGGATCTAAACAATCATTAAAACACAATTTAAAAACATTAAAAATAATTAAACACAAGAATACTATCTCAGAACACATACGCACACAGTGTATCTCCGTGCACACGAAAATGCGTGTCCGACACGACACGAGAGCTCGTGAAATTTTGCGAGCCTTGTGTCAGGCAGTTTCCCAACCACTGTGTTAAATTTCTCGTGTCGAGGTGGCATGTCCCGCGCGGAATAGCCCTCGAGTAGCAGGGGAGCTACAGTACCGCGCGCACGCACCCGCACCCGCGTGTTCCCGTATCCCCCGTGACCCGACACGACACGAAAATCACCACACGACACTGGAAATCCCTAAGCGACACCAAGGACTAATTTCCTATTCAATTAGAATTCCAAAACTCGAACGAAGTGTCCTTTAAGACATTTCGTCGAACACTTATCTATACACACTGGTACGTATCCGATACGGACACGAAATGGGTCCAAATTCTAGGGTTAGCCTGTCCTACTGTTAGGTTAGGGTTAGGACATCCTAGAAATGATTTTTAACAGAATTTAAAAGAAATAGGTGAACAATGGGTCAAAATCCCCAAATGGGAAGAGCTCCACAAACCACCAAACATCCTCAAATTGTGTTCTTCCTACAAATACTCATCAATAACAGCAAGGATACTAATATTAGGTCCTATTGCAATTTGTTTGAAGAAATTTGGAGTAAAAATAGGTTTTTTAAGAATTTACAAAGATGGGGACTCACCTCTTCCAAATTTTAATATTTCCTAAAGAGGCAACCCTAATTTCAAGAGGATATAAATAGGGGAGGGAGATACTAGTTGGCTGGCCAGATTTTTAGGGTTAGGGTTTGGTTCCAAAGAGTGTGGGCCTATGGGCCATTAAGCCTATTAGTCATAAAATGACTTGTGATTTCACAAGCCATTACTTAACCAATCTAGCTCCTAATTTCTCCAAATTAATTCCAATGAGCTAAACCTCACTAACTTAAGTCAACCTAGGTTTTCAAATCCTAAACACTTAGTCATGACCTAGGTTAGCCACTAGATTAGTCTACAAGGTCAACACAAGTCAAGTCAAATAAAACACCAAAATCAATTATACTAAAAATCTCTAAAAAATCACATTAATTCTAATAAATCTAAATAATACATAATAATTCCAAATAATTCTCAAAATTTTAAAAATGACCAAAATACCCTCATTTGGAAAACTGGGTGTTACATTTTGTAACTCTTGCTGGGGATGTAAACTTTTACCCTCTATTTGAAAATAAAGAATACAAAGTTTTTTTGAGGTGTGTTCATTTTTGCTGTCATGAACTTTAAGATTTGTGTGGACCTATTATCTTTTGCACACCTTGGTTTTTAGGTACAGATAATAAGTTTGAGAGAACCCACATGTTTGCTCAGAGGTGATGTGGACATGGCAAATATGGGATTCAAGTGATGGAATCTTCCTACTCAGAGGTGTTATGGACGTGGTAGGAATGATCCTGGGGGATACGCGGAACTACTCAGAGGTAATATGGACATGAAAGTTCTGCGATCATTGTACGATAACGCAGGGATTGTCTGTACGGGATGTTTACTCAGAGGTAATGTGGACGTGGTAAACATGAAGGATAGCGTAGTCTTACGGGGAGTAAGATTTCGCTTTGTAGGGCGTAGGGGAACAACTCTGAGGTGATGTAGACATGGTTGTTCTTCTACTGGAGAATGCTACGGAACAGCTGGGTTCCGACAGCGTATGATTTTGTGGAAGGGAATTGTCTGTGAGCCCTGATGATTGGGTCCACAGATCCCCTGGTGGAAGCACATGTCTGAAAGATGTCAGGAGTAGTACTTCTTTAAGAACTTGCCGTTGATGGGCATCATGAACAAGTCCCCATTGGGTTTGGCGAGACGGTAAGCACCGTTTGAGTATACCGTCTCTATGATAAAAGGTCCTTCCCACTTGGGCTCGAACTTTCCTGGTGTCTTGTGAGTCAACACCATCGGCCTCCTGACTGCCAGAACCAGGTCGCCTACTTGGAAAGTCCTCTGCTTGACCTTCTTGTTGAAAACCTGTAATATACGGGCTTGGTAGAGTTCGATGCGTTGTTGAGCTAGGAGACACTTTTCGTCAAGTGCCTCCAGTTCTCGCAGACGATGACGTTGATTATCCTCTTCTGTGAGTTGGTTTGTGATTGCTACGTGGAAAGAGGGTATCTGGATCTCGAGAGGCAGTACCGCTTCGCTCCTGTAGACCAGAGAGAATGGTGTGTTGCTTGTCAGTGTCCGTACCGTCGTGCGGTAGGCCCAAAGGCATTCATCGAGCTTTTCGTCCTAGTCGTATTTGTTAGATGATACGACCTTTTTGAGTAGCCTGACGATAGTCTTGTTGAACGCCTCGGCCAATCTGTTTGCTGTCGGATTGTAGGCGGTTGATGCCACGTTTTGAATACGATTCTTGTCACAGAATCTGCTGAAAACATGGCTGATGAACTGAGGACCATTATCGTGGATGATCCTCCAGGGTACTCCGAAACGGTAGATGATGTGGTGCTTGATGAAGCTGATCATCCTGGAGCTTTTTACTTCTGCCAGTGGAACGACTTCTGCCCATTTGGAGAAGTAGTCGGTGATGGCTAGGATGAAGCGGTGTCCTCTTGATGAAGGAGGGGTGATCGGTCCCACAATGTCCATGCCCCAAGCTTCGAAGGGCCACGAGACGACTATAGGATGTAGTGGTTCTGACGGTGTATGAATGAAGTCTGCGTAAAGCTGGCACGTATGGCACTTCTTCGTATATTTAACAGCGTCAGCGGCCATGGTTGGCCAGTAGTAGCCCATGCATCGCAGTCGGTCCTGCAACTTAGGACCAGGTTGATGGGCCCCGCAAGTTCCATCGTGAGCTTCTCGAAGGGCTTCGGCTGCTTCTTCGGTAGACAAACATCGAAGGAGAAGTCCGTCGTAGGAGCGTCGGTACAACATTTTTGTAGCTGTATCGTAGTAGAATCGAAGAGAGCGTCTCTTGACTGAGACGGCTTCTTTCGGATCCTCTGGGAGAATTTCGTAGACGGTGAAGTCGATGAACGGGAACCTCCAGTCCCGAACATTAACACCAGTATTTGTCGGCATGGCGTGGGCCATGTGTGAGCATAGATTGTTTTTAGGACAGATCAAGCCTCTTCCGACTACCGTGACATAGTGTTGAGTCCCGAGGGGTGCTGCCAATGAGGCCGCGAGGCCAGCCAAAGCGTCGGCCTCCAAGTTTTGTAGACGGGGTACATGTTCGATGAAGAACCCAGTGAAGGTTGAAATGATGTTCAATGCAACTTGATGGTAAGGGATCAGATCTTCGTGGCGAACCTCATATTGCCCTCTGATCTGGTTTACGATAAGTTTTGAGTCATCGTAGGCTTCCAGATGATTCACCTCCAGCTGTCGCGCCAGCTGGAGTCCCATAGTGAGTGCGTTGTACTTGGCAACATTGTTGGAGCACGTCTTCGAAAGGGAGTAAGCACGCTGGACGACCAGCTGATCGCGGGAGACTAATACCACCCCCACTCTCGCGATGATTTGGCCTTTGGAGCCTGTTCTTGAAGCACCATCGAAAAACATCCGCCAGACGGAGCCTTCTTCGGCGACGTTTGATTCTTGGACCTCATCCGGGATGTCTTTATAGAGTCTTGAGGACTCTGGGATGGGGTGTGCAGCTAAAAAGTCGGCCAGAGCTTGACCTTTAACAGCCTTTTATGGAACGAACACCATGTTGTATGGCGTTAGCAGGATCGCCCATATGGCAAGCCGGGAGTTCAATGATCCTGGCTTCGTCATGAGGACTCTAAGCGGATTGACTCGGGAAATGACATGAATTGTCTGGCCCGAGACATAATGACGAGTCTTTTGGATGGCAAATACTAAAGCCAAGCACTCTTTTTCTACGGGATTGTACCGGTGTTTGACCCCGATGAGTGTTCGACTGAGGTAGTAGATTGCTTTCTCATAGCCTGTATCGCTGTTCTGAGCTAGCAGAGCACCGAGGGAATGATCCATGGCACGGACGTAGAGGAGGAATGGTTTGCGATGACTGGTGCCACCAGTACTGGTGGGCTCGTCAGGTAAGCTTTGTTGCCATCGAAAGCTTTTTGGCACTCCTCTGTCCAGACGTAAGAGACCCCCTTCTTCATGAGCTGAGTGAAGGGTTAACATTTGCCAGAAAGGTTTGCTATGAACCTCCGGATGTATGACAGACCCGCCTGTAGGCCTCGAAGTTCTCGAAGGTTCTTCGGAAGGTCCATATCGAGGATGGCTTTGGTCTTCTCGGGATCGACATGAATGCCTTTCGCCGTGATGATGAAGCCCAAGAACTTTCTGCTAGAAACCCCTAGGAAAGATTTAGCGGGGTTCATCTTGAGTTGGTGCGCCCGCATGAGATCGAAGACTGTCTTGAGGTCTTGCAGGTGATCTCCTTTGAGATGGCTCTTGACTGCGATGTCGTCAACATAGCATTCGATTGTCTTGCGAAGATGCTGATGAAAAATAGTGCTCATAGCTCATTGGTATGTCGCACCAGCGTTCTTCAAGCCGAAGGGCATCACTGTGTAGCAGAAAATGCCCTTTGGAGTCCTGAATGACGTGTGTTTTACGTCATCGGGGAACATCTTGATCTGGTTGTAGCCGGAATACCCATCTATGAAAGACATGCGCTCGAAGCTATATGTGTTGTCGATCATCATGTCGGTGATTGGAAGCAGGAATTCGTCCTTCGGGCAAGCAGAGTTGAGGTCCCTGAAGTCGATACAAACTCGTATCTTCCCATTCTTCTTGGTGACGGGAACGACGTTGGCTACCCAATCTGGGTGTTGTTCTTCACGGATGAAGCCACTGGTCAAGAGTTTGTCTACCTCCTGATCGATGGCCTTCATGATGTCCGGACGGAAGCGCCGCTGTTGTTGTTTGATAGGCTTGGCATCGGGTAAGATGTTCAGCCTATGCATCGCGATCTGGGGATCAAGTCCCGGCATATCTTCGTAGCTCCAGGCGAAGACATCGATATACTCTTTAGCCAGCTGGATCAGAGATTCTCGGTCTTCTCCTTTTAGGCTTTTGCTGACGAAGATGGGTTTGGAAGAAGATCCATCTCCAAGGTAGATCTGCTCGACCTCGTCTTCGGTGGGGGGTTCGCGTAATTCGAAGCGAGACTCCCATTGTTCTCCTAGGTGTTGAGCCCAGGGTTCTTCTTCGAAGAATTCCGGTGCCTGGTCTTTGCCTTCTTTTTCTTGAGATTATACAGACGTCATGTTGGCTGACAGCACTCTCTTGAAGACTGAGCCGATACTGGTATCGGGGTCCCACGTTGATGCTTCGGACGAGTGAGAATGTTCTACTTCTTCTGCGTCCGAACTCTCTGGAGTTGATGGTGGCGTGACATAGCCTACCGCCCGTCGAGTTCGATTGTAGTAGTACTGCAGCTTTCCTTTAGGTGTTGGAAGCCAGAGAGGGAGACGTCGACCCTTGCCATAGTTCAGGCCCTTGTTGCTTTTGAGGTCATAACCCATCTTCTGGATGAGGTACTTTGAGATGTCTGTGTACCGATAGAGTTGCATTCTGCCGGTATCTGGTTCTGGCTCGAGTGGCGGGAGGTCTTGATGACGCTCAACTTTGCCGAAGATGATGGATTCTTCGTCTCGACTCCGTGGCGGAACTATATAACAGACCCCTTGGGACGGGACTACTCGATTTACATGATGGACGGTCGTTATTTGTGTTTGCAACGACCGTAGAGCGTTATCTAATGTATACATGGCATTCCAATGTGGAAGACTAGAATAATTAAAAGACACTCTATTATTGATGAAATACGAGATTTTATCCCGTGGGATTACATTGTCCAGTGAGGGGGCATCTACATCAGCAGACATATAATCCCCCAGCTCTTCATCTGTGAGTACTGGAGTAGCATCGGGAGAGTCCACCACAGCGTTGGTCTTGGAGTCCGAGAGGACTATGTGGGCCTTCTCCGGCAGCTTGGATGGTGGCAGCTTGCCTTTAAGACGCACCTTCAGAGGTGCCTCCATTGTACCTCCGGTGATTGGTGCCTTCCCTTGTAGTTTTGCTACAAGGGAAGCCGATATTTGAGGCGTCTTTCCCTTGAGCCGTATCTTCAGGGGAGCTTCAGGAGCAGCTGGTGCTTTCCCGGGCAGCTTAATGCTCATGGGAGGCCACTTCTGAGGCAGTTTGCCTTTAAGTCGGATCTTTAAAGGAGCGTCGGGAGTGACCTCAGGCTCCATATCCGGCTGTGCTGCCGCTTCTGTTTCGTCGTCAGCATCATTGGCTTCCTCCTCGTCAGGTGACTTGTATAAGTCGGTATCGGTGAAGTAGGCTTCAATCCCTTTGAAAGGATCGATGTCCGCGAACTCCGTCCGGATGACGTTATTGGTAGACACGTACTTTATACATTGGTGGAGCATGGATGGCACCACCATGTGCTCATGCGGCCATGGGCGACCCAACAGAAGGTTGTAGTTGCCTTCGGCGTCCACGACATAACAAGTGACCTCGGTTCTGAGGTTACCGATGTGGCACTTTAGTCGTATTTTGCCCAGTGGTTCATTTTTGCTGGCGTTGAAGCCACTGATTGTTGTGTTGGAGGGCACCAGTCGGTTTATTGGGATCCCCAGTGTTGAGAGCAGCATCTTCGGGATGATGCTGAGGGAAGACCCCGGATCGATCTGAATCCGCTTCACCTTGACTGAACCGATATACCCTGTATAATACAGCGGCCTGTTGTGTCGGTTGTGCTTGAGCAGCATGTCCTTTTGGATGAAGGTTATACTGGGGATAACCTCATCCACACAGTGGCAATACGTGCATGCAGTCGGAAGATCTTTAGGCTGCTTGACCTGACTGAGAAAGGATTCAGCATCCTTTAGAGCTTCACAGAGAGCTTTTCGGGAGTCTTTGGAAAGACGAAGGAGCTCGAACAGAGATAGACGGGCAGGAGTACTGGCCAGTTGTGCCAGTATGTCGAAGTTATGGGGCTTGGCTAGCCCCGAAGCATTCTCTTTTCGCAGAGGCCTATCGAAGCGGGCCTCTATCTGCTTCTGCTTATTGGCTGCTGGGGGCTTAGATGGGCCGTCCTCCTGGACAGCATGGACGGTGCGAGGAGGCACCGCCTCGACGACAGCTTCGTCGGGTTGGACGTTCTATTGTGAATGCGTCTGCACAGGAAGTGCCTCTTCCGCTGAAGAAGAGACCATGCGGCAAGACTTGATCTTCCTGCCTTTGGATTTGGAGGTAGGTCGTACCTCCGGCTGAGTCACCTCGGAGACAAGATCGGGGTAAACCCATAGGATCTCTCCCCGAGATGTGGTGAGTGGGATGAGTCCACTCACGTTGTCACGAGTAGGTGGTAAATTAACCACCTCCATTGTCGCCTTCGGGATGGGGATGACGCCATCCTGTGTTGTAGTTGGCGATAGGATGCCGAACTGGAGTGACACCACGTTGGCTGACACAGTCTTCTCCTTGTAGTCGACGGATATTACATCCGCATTGATCATACGCTGGATGTAATTCTTCAGGGCATAGCAGTCCTTGGTTGGGTGTCCGATAAACCGATGGTAGTGACAGTACCTCGGGTTGTCCACTTTCCCAACCTCGTCGGGACGCTTCAGGTCCGGCAGCTTGATCTTGTCACCCTGCTTCAATATCTCAAAGAGTTGCAGGGTATCTTCGTCGTTGAACGAATAAACCTCCTTTGGCCTTGGTGCAAGTGGAGGCTTCTGAGTAGGTGCCGATACACCTTTTGAGGCATTGACAGTCAATGCCTGTTTCCCGTTTGTCTCTCGTCCGGGGTTGTTGGCTGCAGGCTGTTTCCCCTTGTCCTCAAATGCAGGGAAACTGACCCCCAGAAGGCGAGCATTGGCTGCCTTCTTTTCTGCGGCTTCCGCTTCAATGATCAAGGAGCTCCAGTCGGGAGAAGGAGTAGAGTTGAGCCAGAGTTTGACTGCAGGCAGCATGTTTATGCTGCAGGAGGAGAGGAGTGCATGTTCTGGCATGCCCGGGGGCAGTCTGAAGCAGGCCTGTCGGAAGCGTTCGATGAACACTCGAACTGTTTTCTTCTCCTTCTGGCGTATCTCTATAAGGGACGCCATTGTCATGTCCTTTCCGCCGTCGTAGAAACGATCGAGGAAAAGGTGCGTCAGGTCGTCGAAGGAAGATATTGAATTGTTGGGGAGGCTGCAGTACCAGTCGTACGCCACTTCTTTCAGTGCCCCAACAAATATGCTGGTGAGTAGCGCGTCCTCCTTCGGAAGATGTCCCGTCTGAGACTGAAAGTACATCAGATAGCGACGCGGAGAGTCCTTCCCGTCGTATGGCGTCAGTGTTTGTGGTTATACTTAGGAGGATAAACCACCTTGTTCCATTCGAGGGGATAAGGTTGGGGGAGGCCCATCTTTTGGCGCTCCTCTTGTCTCGTCTTGGACTCAAAGCGCTCGCGCAGGTCCCTGATCATCTCGACCATGTCTTCCGTGGAGCTGGGAGTCGGGGAAGGTGGTAACATCTGAAGTTGGGCATTTGAGGGCTCCGACGTCCGAAGCGCTTCTCGGCGATCCGTATCAAACGATACCCGTTGAAGGGGTACGCTTGATTCTCCATTGGCCCCTGGGTCGGGACCGGTAGAAGGTGTCCTGGCCAAGGCTGACCGAATCTCAAATACTGCTTGAGTCAATGTTTGCATAGAGGCGGAGAGAGTCTTGAGTCCTCCCTCCAATGTGTCCATGCGCTGGACAAGGTATGGTGGCAGCGCATCAGACTCTGAATCACCCCCAGCCATATATACTGTCATGACACGGCCGGGAGTGGATGGATCGATTGAGGCTTAACTCTCGACCTCACTCTCTTGTAGGGGAGTTGCCTCTCCTGGAGCTTCGTCTTGGCCACCCCCGGCTATGTTCGGGAGAACATTCACCACGGGCGCATCTGCAAGGGCCTGATTACCCTCAGCTTCGTCTTAAAGGGCTTCTTCGTCTCCGAAACTCGGGTTCGCAGATGTTAGACTACCCCCTGCTATGTTCTGGGGGATATCCTCATCTTGAGGGGCTTCTAGGAGGCTGACTTCGCCTCGAGGATGAAGATCCGCCCCAGCTGTGCTTTGGACACCCTCATCTTCGGAAGGAGGCTCGACAAGGGTCTGACTACCCCCAGCTTCCTCCAAGATCTTCTTCCTCCCCCGAGTGCCTTCGAACACTCCGGAGGACGAGACAGCTGTCTTAGTTTTCCTCGGCTGGCTTTTGGACAAGGAAGAGGAATTGCCAGTCGTCTTTCGGACTGATGAGGAGTTAGAGATCACATTGCATGAGGCAACCCTTGGCTCCTCTCTTGTTGACACCTTCTTTTCGAGGCGACATCGGAGAGGTGTCGATGATTGCAGCCACTGGAACACTAACTGCCTTGGTAGGACTGCCGCCTTGCAACAACAGTTGATGGTGACCACAGCACAAGTATGCCCCATGAGAGGCGCATCGTGCTTGTCAGTCGACTCTTCTGATCGGCGCTTGTGAGTGATCATGTTACGCAGATCGTTGGAGGAGAGTGCCACCTTCACACCCCTTCAGGTGCATGGCAAGGCCAAGCACCGGGGTGGTCAAGTGAGTGCTGCGCCCCCTGATCTAACACCAAACAGGCATCCCGATCAGTAGTAGGGGAACCACAACATTTGAAGTGACTTGAACGGACCTCAAACGCACAACCAGAGGAGGCACGGGAGTTCAAGACCACTGAATTTGCCTCACTCGACTTGGTTGTGCACGCAATAGATGCGCCCAAGTGAGACGAGGACTTTGAAGGTCGGCTTATTTCTGGCACAAAAGTACCTGAGTCGACCTTGTACAGCTTACCATCAGCAGCGCGCATGATTGTGAGCGCATGCTTTTGGCTTGCTGCTAGCATAGCACGTTTGGGGAGCATGGCCCGTGCCGCCTTGGATTTCTTTGTACCAGCCCGCTGGGGCACATAGTACTCAGAATCCAAATTCTCCTTGCCATTAAAGCGAGTGAGTCTGTCAAAGAAAGAGACTTTCTGTGGCGCATCAGAGGTGATGCACGGGGCATTGGCCGCGCTGTTGCTCCGTCGACGCATCTTCTTCGCCTGAGAGGGAGATGGCTGGGGAATGTGTTCAGCCGCACGTTTCCCCGAGAGATGCGCTGCACCAGTGGGCGCATCTTGGTTACTGAGGACGTCAGCAGGAAGGAAAGGCTGGATCGGAGCATCCCCTTCGGTGGTGGTGCCCGAGGCGTCGACCTTGCGCACCCAGACTCGGCGGGTCTTCTTCGGCTTTGGCATCCGTTTCGAAGGACTCGCACTGTCTTCAGAGATGAACTCCTCATACGCCTGTTAATTGAGGTGTACGACCAGCGTCTTGTGGAAGGAGCCCACCTTCACGTCGTCGGATTATGACACAGCTTTTTCGGTGGAGAAGAAAGAGGTCCCTAGCAGAGTCGCCAGCTTGTTTGCCATTAAAATCTTTTTATTACAAATTTCAATACAAACAGAACAGTGTTAAAATATAGGACTTAGATGTAGTCCTAGGAGTACACTTTTGTTTATCTGGGTTCCATGTGCCAATGGAGCGAGTGGTAATGTGTTGACTCCGTTGACGATCTGACGACGGTTATCGGTTCTCTGAAGGTTCGGATTGCTCTGGATGCTGGAGCTTGCTGAGAGGAGGAAGACGTTGAGTGTCTGTATCTGCCTCTCTGGTGGTATGTTCGTTCGTTTTTTGTCCGTATGAGAGAAGGAAATGATCCCTCTATTTATAGTTTTGCAGGCTGGCTGCTCATACGCACATGTAGGATGCGCCTGTACGCGGGGATGCCACGTGGTGATCGCTGATGGAGGCGCATGGACTATGTGCCCTGATCGAGGGGTTGAATTATTCATGCTGCTGTTGTGAGCCGGCACGTAGCAGGGAAGAAAATCTTTCTGTTGCTGAGATCTTGGGTGAGTTGAGTCAAAGGACACGTGTCGTCGACCCATGGCTCAGAGATCTCAGATTTGATGGGGAATAATCTGGTAGGATGCACCTAGGATTGGGCGTATGAAGAGACTTTGGCTCATAACCTTTGGGAGTCACGAACCATTCTGGGCGTATGGCTTTTGAGGCGCATGCAAGGCTTCAATAATGACTTTACTCCTGTCTTTTGGGATCAGAGAGAAGTCTGGGGCGTATGGCTTTTGAGGCGCATGCAGGGCTTCAATGGAGACTTTTCTTCTGTCTTTAGGGATCAGTGAAAAGTCTGAGACGCATGACTTTTGAGACACATGCAGATTTTAGGCACATGGCTGCGGAGGCGCACGCGAGATGATTGGGTGGCCATGTGGCAGTAGCCGTCGGAGAAAAAGTAATGATGATGCTGACGTTGGCGACGCTTCGTCTTCTAAAAAAGCTGTCAACTGTTCAGACTTCGGGAGGCGTGCTGCCAACTCTATCAGTTCAGTATTTAATGTTTTTGACATTCGATGGACAGCTGAGTGGGCACGTCGATCGGCGTTCTACTAGGCGTATGGAGATGCATGGGGGCACATCCCCTGTGATGCGCTTGGTGCTGAAGAGCGCGTCTGTGTTAATGCGCTTGATGTTGAAGGGCGCGTCTTATGTGATGCGCCATCTGGTTGGCGCATCTGCTTCGTGACACGTCTTTAATGGTGCGACTGTTACGTCCTTCGAGTGCTTTAAATAGCCGTTTTGACTTCGCTGAATTCGAAGCGTCCAGTTCATCCATTTAATGCAAATTCATTGCATGGAATTCGGGGAGCCATCCACTTGGCGCATGGGTTTGATTTGCCCGGCCTATAAATAGTGGCATGGAGAGAGTTTGCTTCTCATTCTCTCACGTTCTTCCGACATGAATTTGTTTACTCGGATGCATTCTGTTGATGAGATGCTCCCGAGGGTAAAGATGCGACGCCATGTCTTCATTGATGCAATTGAAGGTGACTGTTACATCCAAAAATCTGAGGCAGGCGGAAGGTGCCTGTTGCATCCAAAGATCGGGATGCTCGAGCCTCGTCTTCGTTGTACAGGAAGAGCCGCAGTTCGGAATTGCGGTGCTGCGGCTTTGGAGGCTCTTTCTTCCTTCAAAGTGGGTGTTGTCCACTCTGGTTGTGTTGAAAGCTGCTCCTTTAGCTGCGGTTTCGATTACGGCCATCCTTCGCCTTTGGAGGCTCTTTCGAAGCCTCCCCTGGCCACAGGTTGGCTTGCGGTGCTCTTCTCTTCCTTGATTTGGGGAGCACTTCCTCCAGCTAGAGGGTTGATTGCCACCCTCGTTCTGCTCAATAAATGCTTCATTAGTCGAAGCATTTCGACGGCGGTGAGCCTAGCTGGAAGAGCGGCACATAACTGGGCTGCTGAAGGGATGCACATAACTGAGGATGCACATAACTGAGCTGCTGAAAAGGATGCGCCCTGCTGAGGGCGCATGGTGGGATGCGCCTGACTGAGGGAGCATGGGGATTGCTGCGCCTATTTGAGGGCGCATGGTGGCTGCTGGCTGTAGACTTAGGTTCTTTTCTTTGTAGAAATTCTCCTTTGTACAACCTTTTCTAGACAGGTAATAGACTTTTATATGTATAATAAAAAGTCCTCTTTCGATGTCTATATTGGCTGTTTTTGCTGTGAAGTACTTTGTCCGAGCTCTGGCGCATGTAGTGTCTGGCGCATAGGCTTTCTGGTTCTGAAATTCCATACTTCTACACCGGTATGGCTGCAAGAAAATCTAGATTTCATAACTAGGATAAGTATATCTAAATCAGGCTCTACGTCCTTCATGCTAACAAATATGACTGCGATAAATTCTAAACTCCATAAATAAAGTAGACTTTTACCTTTCTCACTGTCCTTATCAAGTATGTTATCAGGTTATACCTTAATTCCAAAAAGATGTGTGTATATATATATATATATATATATATATATATATATATATATATATATATACAAACTCAAATTCAACAACTAACATCAAGATTCAAAATTCAACAATAATCCATCAAAAATTAAATTCAATAACAGGAAGTAAGGGTGAATCAAATCAAGGGAAAAAGAGATTTCAAATCGAAGTTAAAATAAGATTCTCAAGGGTCGTCCCAGGAATCTCTCAAGAAATTCTAAAAGTGATTGAGTATCCTCTCATTCTAACACCTATTCCTTATCTCTAATCGCAGGTGCGCAGCAGTACAACTAATCGTCGTACTACCACGACTTCGCACAAATACGAATCTCGACCTGCATGGGCCACCACTAAAAACGTGTCACGACCCGCACCCAGTGTAGGGCACGAGAAGTGGATACGTACAGCCTACGCCTCAGTGTCGACGGTAGAACGCTGTTCTAGGTCACAATTAAAACTAAATACAATATGATATACTCTTCGTACGGAAGACAATCACAGCAGGATACAACTCAATCACCAAAACTAGAAGTAGCACGATAAGATAACTATGAATCCACAAGGGAAGTACAATAGAGAGAAATAAATCTCGGTGTTATCAACACCAACTCAAACAAGCATAAAATAAATACAACTCAAGACAACTGAAAATAAAATAAGAAAAACTCTAGCCATCTACTCCAACCTCTACTGTGTGTCCTCTAGGCTAGCAGGTAACCTCCAAGCTATCTGTAAAATTTATCAACAGGTCCAGTCAGGATGGGAGCGAGCATAATACATCTCACGCAGTTCATAATATGATAGGATATGTAAATATTCTATAGAGTAACATACATGAAACGATGGAAAATATATGAAGTAAAAGAGATGACTGTAAAGAAATATCTACTATAATAAAGAGCTAACAGTGACTAGTGATGTAGAGTACAAAATAGACATGTGAACGGCTTGATAATAAACATGAAAGTTTGCACATGACTATACTACTTTGGAATTGTTCACGTGACCATTTATACTCCCCCTTACCCCAATCAATACATAAGGATCCAGACAGGTTATGTTATTACACATGATATCACATGAAGGCCCATAAATGGGTGTACATGATTGTATACTGGGGGCTCTGTGAATATGAGAGTACATGAATCACAAGAGTGCACATGAATGGTAAAAGCACCGAAATACATGATGAAAGTGAAACGCACATGACATACTGTAACCCGATGCTCCCGAGGGGGATAACATCTCATGAAGGGATCCATATAGTACCAATCCGTGTTAACAACATGATAGAATCAAGTAAAGTAATCTAGAGCATAAATGTAAATCCTATCAAGTATAAAACGGTCAGAGAATGTACTCGCCTGATACCCTGAACAACTGAAATGAAAAGATGGCCAACTGGAGTCACAGAGTCCTAGTTAGAGCAACACAAGTTATAAAGAGTTCAATTTATATGGTAATTGAAATTATAATATAATCTACATGAGTCTAAGTCAATCTAGGTCAAAGTCAACTCTTGGTCAATATTGGTAAACTATAATGTCAAACTAGGTCGACTCTAGTCAACTATGGTCAAACTAGCTAGGGTTAGATCCACAATGGTCAACTAGTCTAGGTTAGTCAATTCTAGGTCTAAACAAACTAAGTCTATGCAAATCAAGTATCCAAGATAGTTACTAACTCATAGCCTAAGTCACTTGCTAAACCAAGCACAAAACTAAACCATAAGCTAACAAGGCACACAAACTTAGTCATATAATGTATATATTTTATTCACATTCACATATTCATATACATAGATATATATAGGAAAGCTATATATATAGGCACATACATATATATATATATATAGAAGGAGAGGTAAAAGAGTAAGTGTATGTGTGTGTGTGCGTGTGTGTGTGTGTGTGTGTGTGTGTGTGTGTATTTGGCATGTGTGTGAAAGGATATGTGTTAATGTTCTCAGATTTAGTGATAGGTAGGTGTATGTGACATGGGATACATGGTGTCAAAGGGTGTATGAATGCATGTGTGTAAAAGGTTATAGGTTAACTCAGTTTATAGAAATGCATACATACATACTTACAATGCATACATGCATACATACATATCATGTATACATACATACATTGCATACATGCCTACATACATATCATATATGCATACTTGTATTCGTTCATGCACCTATACATACATACATAGATGCATACATACATATTTGAATACATTGTATACTTGCATACATTATATTCATATATGCATACTCTATATTATATTACATTCATTCCTGCATACATGCATACATATAATATATGCATACAACTCATATATTTAACTCAAAATATATATGAATACATACATTACATTACCTTAACACATATATATATATCATTCATTCATATCCCATATACATGCATACTTCAGTTCAGGCATTATATCCATTCACATATCATTAAGTTGCATACATATACTTATTTTTATTACATACATGTCATTCATGCATATTACATACTTACATGCATCTATACATTATATACATTATATACAACATGTAAAAATAGAAGAGGGAAAAAAGGGAAAAAAACTAAAATGGAAAGGGAATGGAAGGAAAAATATAAGAAAAAGGAAAAACAGTGGACATATACATGCTTGCATCATATATTTTACTTTGCCATACATGTTATCATTATATATTGCATTATATTATGTATACATTATGCATGCATATCTATCATTACATGTATACCTTACATTAATATCTAGCATTCATTATATACTTTCATGCATACATTGTACATCATTCTTTCATTCATGCATTTATGCATTGCTTACATACATTAAATTGATTGCATTCCTACATGCTTGCATTCAACCATATATATATATTAATGTAAAGAGGATACATATCATATATATATCATTTCATTCATCTAACATATCATGCATTACATACTCTACATTCATTTAATATCCGAACTACATAGGCTCATAGGTTACACAAATTGCCTATGTCGTATAGTCACTCTTCTACTTAAAACCAATACTATACTAATTGGGCCTTCATTAAATTCTAATATTAAAGTATGTCGTAGCCCTTCATGTTAGCTTTCCGAAACTTTAAACGGATCGCATTTTCGTGTTCGGAAGCTCCCAAAATCGCGAAAACACCGAAACGTGTTTATCTTTCGGACAGCTGACACTCAAATAGTTTTATAGAAAGTTTTAGAAGGACTTTGGCTTATTAAAATATATATTTGGAAAGATAACTTCGATACGGTTCTTTTAAAAAAAACTGGAGATTAATCAGAGTTCTAAGCTAAAAGTTATGACATTTCAAAGTTACTTTGGTTAATAAAAATATAGATGAATATTATGACGAATTTGAGTTATTTTGGACAAAAGAAACACATGTAGGCCAAGATACTTGGATACCAACATAGGTATCCAAATGAAACTCATTCTAACCATCCTAACTAAGATCAATCCACTCTCTAACCATTCTAAAACTGAATTTAAATATCTATTTAAACTATTATCATTCATACATATACATGGGGTGTCCTAATTTGGGATCTATCAAGTAGGACACAAGACACATATCTAAAATCCTTAAAAGAGCTCCAAATGGCCTTAAATTTGAATCTAAATGGGGTACATGCATGGGGGTGGATCCTATGGATTCAAAACTAACTAATATGTATAGGAAATCAATTTAGAGGGTTGGTTTTACCTATTGGGAGTGGAATCCCAATGATACTCCTAAGGACACGACTTCGACACGAAGATCTTCCAAAAAGGACACTCCTCCTTGCACTTTGCTCCAAATCTTTACTAGCATCCTCCTTTGGTAGTATGAGAAGGTTGGATGGAAGTTTTGGTGGAGGGATATAAGGATTTGGAGATCAAATCAAAGAGGGAAGCTCTCTATTTTGGGGAAGAACACTTTGTGAAGGAAAATAGGCAAGATGGAATGAAATGAAAAGAAGAGAGGCTAACCTAGCTATAGTGGCTGCTATTAAACCCTATTTGAGCCTTATGGGAAAGCCCAATAAGGCCTCAACTAGTCCTCTTGGTTAATTTTAAGTTAGGTTCAAGTTTGGGATCAAAATGGTTAAATTTAAGCCTCTAACTTAACCAATCTAACAAGTGGGATTAGTCTAAACTCACTAACTTAATTAGAGGAGTTTGTGGGATATAACTAACTAATCTTGGGGTCCTGTCTACCGTCTAAGCTACCCGGGTCACTAACACAAGTCGGAACGAAACGAAACTCAAACCCGACTAAACAAATCCCGTAAAATTAATATTAAAATATAAAAATTCCCAAAATATTAAAATATAAAAAATGGCCAAAATCATAATACATCAATTTAAATATTATTAAAATAATCTAAAATACACCAATTAATCAAAATCCTAAATAATTCAAAAGTCACAAAATGACCAAAATATCCTTAGCCTAAAAAGTAATAAATAGTCATTCTAATCACATGGTTAGGTCCCCATGGTCATGGTTAGTTTCAAGGCTCAACAGTTCTCGCTTTCACTAGCTAACACATCAAAATTATAATTCACCAATTTTAAATAGTATTAAATTAATTAAAAATTCTCATAAATCATAAATCCTATTATTAAATAATAATCTTTTAGAAAAGTTTAAAATTACCCTCATTTTAGAAAAGTGAGTGTTACAAAACATTTTTCAAAATATCCAATATCCACCAACACAAACAAAATAATCCCAAAAATATAAACATCAACGACGAGGAGTACGATCGTCCGCTGGTGGTGGTACTCCCTGTTGCGCCCGTCTCATATACTCGTCCACCAAGTACGACGGCAATCCCTCCAAGACATGGCCTGAAAGTTAGCGCAGCTGCTCTGGCGTCATCATGTCAAGGAGGGCCGTCAAAGTAGGAGGCGGTACGATAGGGTGTCACGACCCGCACCCGGTTTTCGGACGCGAGCTCGTGAGAAAGCCAGCTACGTATCGAGCGGACTCCAGCCCGGCTCGAGTACGTATAAGCTGTCAGGGTCATGGGTATCATGTCTAATCTAAACTATATCTCAATCCACATGAATCATATGAACAAAAATAAACAAGTATGGGTCATGGTCTGCAGCCCATTAGCATATTGTTCGATTAGACTCCAAGAATGATATGAGTCTATAAATAAGCAGAGTAAATCGTGGTATGGAATATAAAGCATGAGAAGATAATAAAAAAATATCACAAGCAAAGTACCTGTATCATACATCGCAATCCTCTACCATCCCGCTCTGCTAACTAACACCATGCAGTCGCTAAACCTGCAGAGATCATCAGGTCCTCAGAGGACTAGCAAGATACAAGAAGAACATGCCACTATGACAGTAAATAACATGCATAAAGGAAATGACAGAAATAGAACAATGTACTTCTACACGAAATACATGAGAGTGCAACATCAAAGACAAAGTTCAACACTTGGGCTAACAGACAGGGGTACCATGACAATCGTAGCTCATCCGAAACTAGCAACCAACAGAATAATCATAATCGCATCTCCTCCGAGAATAACGACCAACAGAATATCACAATCGTAGTACGAAACTGACGGCCAACAGAATAATCAATACAACCGAAGCTCATCCGAACTACCGGCCAACAGAAACTATCATATAGCCCGCATGTCTAGTAATGTCCTCTATGCCACAAGGAACTATACAGGTGTCCAGTCAAGCCGAATAAAGTCAAGTACAACTAACAGGTCAAGACATGTCAAATGAATGTGACTCGCGACAAGGCAATATCAGGACATATACATGAATTAGAGTGATATACAGAAGGAAAGAAATAACGTATGTGCACATAAAGTGAGAAAAATAGTAATGGCACGAACAAGAGAAGCAAGAAAAAAAAATATGACAGAAAAGGAACAACAATATAGAAAATGCATAAAATACTGTACAGTGGGCAAGGTATACTTGCCTGGTGGCAGCGCGAAGAACCAATAAGATACCGTCAACTGGTACGCCATAAAGTCAAAATCCACAATTGTCTCCGAAAGCTGAAACGGACATTGCCAACATTCTCAGATTAGTCAAATTAGCTAGGATTACCTGTCCTTAAGTCCAATTCTGAACACAGGAGTAAAACAGTAATTTCGGGCAAAAACGATATCCGCAGTTGGACCCGCTTTGCACCGAAAAGCGTGCCAGAGTCAATGGTCTCTAAAGTCATCAAACTATATGTCTACAGATCCGGTTTTTTGATACGAACCCAACCGTATGTCAA
This sequence comes from Iris pallida, assembly GCA_029216955.1. Classification (NCBI taxonomy): domain Eukaryota; kingdom Viridiplantae; phylum Streptophyta; class Magnoliopsida; order Asparagales; family Iridaceae; genus Iris; species Iris pallida. Next base: position 12,800,540 of record JANAVB010024400.1, on the reverse strand, counting down.
AAGTTGGATTCCGACGGGCCGTGCACAAAATCATCCGTCGAGTCGGACCGTGGGGCCCACAAAACGGTGATTTTACCAACTGTCTCAGAATCGGACCAAACTTGGCGTACAGGACCAGAAAAATGATACGGTGAATTTTGACGGATACGCATCAAATTCGTCGCGCACACGCGACCAATTCGAATTCCGTCAAAGCCCACACGACCACGAAGCCGATACGCAGCTTTCGATGCTTTTGGTTCGCGACCACGTCGTCCGGTTTGATGGGACGCACGTCGTGTGGATGATTTTTCTAGTTTTGAACGCTGTTTTAAAACATATTTTTCTTGAACTTTGAAAACTGATTTCTTTGCACACAGTTGATAAAATTCGAAACTACAAATTAGGTTATAAAGCCCTACGTGTTGTCTTCAAGTGTGTATAATTAGATTTTGGATAATATCGACGAATCGACCGGAATCGATCTCCCAACTAAGGCACTTGGACTGTTTGGAAATAGTTTCTGGAACAGTTTTTTCGGGATTTTTACGACGATTTCCTGATCGATATAATCTAGTAGAAATATTTCTACATGAACAGGATTGTAGAGGGTTATGTCGGGATCGTACCGGAGAAAACGGCTCGCGACGTCGTCGAGTGTGGAGGAAAAATTCCCATCGCGAACTTGCCTTCATTGCTGCAACTGCTGCTGTCTCTGTCTTCACGCGCGCGCGGGTGATCACGGCCGCCGGCGGTGCCTCGTGGCGGTGCGCGGCCGTCGGGGGGCCGCGCAGGCTGGAGGGTGGTGGCGCGGCATTTAGAGTTTCGAGTTATGTCTAGGTTTTCTTCGTTCAACTGTCGGTTGCTTAAATAGGGACATCGCGTATTTCTTCCACGGCTCGGGTTCAGGGGTTCTCGGCCTGGGGATGGTCTTGGGATGGCTGGGCCGGGCTGGCTGAGGGAATGGTTGGGCTTGGGGGGGAAGCTGAGCGTTCGGTGCTGTGGGCTCTTGGTATTCTTTGGTTTATTTCCCTTTTTTGCTTATTCCTTTCTTTTTTTTTAACAGAGCCGGATGGGGAATAGGAGTGTCGGGCTGGTTTGGGCCGGCCTGGGCTCGGGCCTGGCTGGGTTATGATGGGGATTAATACCTATATATATCATATATACTTATATATATCTTATAGGTATATATTTTATATAATGCCAAGTATATATTTTATATAATACCAATACACACATATATATATAATATAAGTATATATATCATTAAATATAATATACACATATTTATATAAAATTAGTATATACATATAAGTGAAAATGAACTATAATTGTATACACATATATCTATCCAAAATGCATCAACATAATAGTATAAAATATTTATCCTATTTTCTAAAACAGAATATCAATTTAGTAACAATAAAATATATCTATTTATGAAAATAGGAGATAACCAATATTAATAATATCTAATAGTAATAAATATATTTATTTAATCTGCACAAAGTAATAAAAATAATAATAAAATAATTAAATGGTATTTTGGTGAATTCATACTATTCACCTTCATCCGGGTCCAAAAAATTGTACAAAATATGGTAAAACCATATTTAATAATAATAATACCTATAATCTAACTATAACAATTATTCTTAGAAAATAATTGCCAATTTCAAAAATATATACAAAAAATACTTACACTTACCACACATGTCCACAAGGCCGTACTTGGTCCCACTACATGTCCACCTGGGCTTAGATTTGGTTCGGCCCAGTCCGGGCTAACTTGGTTCAACCGGTTTCCTACAAAATCAATAAATCTAATAATAATTAATAAAACTCATTTATAATGGTCATGCCATAACTTGGCCTGGTTTTCCTAGTTATGACACTCCTATGGCTCAACATTCTCCTACCATGGCTAAACACTAGTCGAAGCATGCTACTGCACTATCCGTGCCATGATTCCTAGTCGTCTTGCACTCCAAACTCTTTCATGGCTAAAATCATCTATCGTAATAATTAACTAGATAATCATTTATAAAAAATCTAAAAATCACTATTTAAATGAAATAAATAAAATTAAAAAAAATATTTCAAGAATTTTTGGGAAGGGGAGCTACAAATCTACCCACCTTAAAAATAATTTCGTCCTCGAAATTCCAATTCATAACTATTCCTTATAAATCAAAGTCTACTATTTTCTTAATCTCCTCAAATTTAATTCCTCAAAAATAGTTCATACCCTCCTCCTAACATTTTGTAACTACGAAGCCTCGAGGGCTTCTACCCACCTTTGGTTACACTACTCCTCAAAACTCGGTCACTAAAATCTTATAACTTTCTAACTAGTTGCTAACAATTCTACCGGCAGATATCTAAGCATATGGAAACTATAATCCTCCTATCTATAAACAACCAATATTCAATAGTCAAGCAATATATACTATAATTTAAGGATTTTTAATGAATTCTAGACAGCACGATTGTTCGTCACTCCGAAATAGGAAGGGACGAGAATCAATAGTACGGAAAGCAAGGGAGTATAATCGAGAGTAAATATAGTTTTCAAGGACGTAGAGAATTTCTAGGAAAATTTTCAAGGCAGTATGGATTGAGATTTCTAAGGTCTATTCAAGGTCGCAGGCTCGTACCAGTACAGTTACGTAACTAGTACGATATGCTCTGACCTGCATGGGCCACCACAAAAACTTGTCACGACCCGCACCCGATTTTCGGACGCGAGCTCGTGAGCAAGCCAGCTACGTATCGAGCGGACTCCAGCCCGACTCGAGTACGTATAAGCTGTCAGGGTCATGGGTATCATGTCTAATCTAAACTATATCTCAATCCACATGAATCATATGAACAAGAATGAACAAGTATGGGTCATGGTCTGCAGCCCATTAGCATATTGTTCGATTAGACTCCAAGAATGATATGAGTCTATAAATAAGCAGAGTAAATCATGGTATGGAATATAAAGCACGAGAAGATAATAAAGAAATATTACAAGCAAAGTACCTGTATCATACATCGCAATCCTCTACCAGCCCGCTCTGCTAACTAACACCATGCAGTCGCTAAACCTGAAGAGATCATCAGGTCCTCAGAGGACTAGCAAGATACAGGAAGAACATGCCACTATGACAGTAAATAACATACATAAAAGAAATGACAGAAATAGAACAATGTACTTCTATACGAAATACATGAGAGTGCAACATCAAAGACAAAGTTCAACACTTGGGCTAACAGACGGGGGTACCATGACAATCGTAGCTCATCCGAAACTAGCGACCAACAGAATAATCACAATCGCATCTCCTCCGAGAATAACGACCAACAGAATATTACAACCGTAGCACGAAACTAACGGCCAACAGAATAATCAATACAACCGAAGCTCATCCGAACTACCGGCCAACAGAAACAATCATATAGCCCGAATGTCTATTAATGTCCTCTATGCCACAAGGAACTATACAGGTGTCCAGTCAAGTCGAATGAAGTCAAGTACAACTAACAGGTCAAGACATGTCAAGTGAATGTGACTCGCGACAAGGCAATTCTATCAGGACCTATACATGAATTAGAGTAATATACTGAAGGAAAGAAATAACGTATGTGCACATAAAGTGAGAAAAATAGTAATGGCACGAACAATAGAAGCAAGAAACAAATATGACAGAAAAAGGACAACAATATAGAAAATGCATAAAATACTGTACAGTGGACAAGGTATACTTGCCTGGTGGCAGTGCGAAGAACCAATAAGATACCGTCAACTGGTACGCCATAAAGTCAAAATCTACAATTGTCTCTGAAAGCCGAAACGGACATTGCCAACATTTCCAGATTAGTCAAATTAGCTAGGATTGCTTGTCCTTAAGTACAATTCTGGACCCAGGGGCAAAACGGTAATTTTGGGCAAAAACGATATTGTCGTTGGTCCCGCTTTGCACCGAAAAGTATGCCAGAGTCAATGGTCTCTAAAGTCGTCAAACTACATGTCTATAAATCTGGTTTTTCGATACGAACCCAACCGTATGTCCAAAGTTGGATTCCGGCGGGCCGTGCACAAAATCACCCGTTGAGTCGGACCGTAGGGCCCGCAAAACGGCGATTTTACCAACTGTCTCAGAATCGAACCAAACTTGGCATACAGGACCAGAAAAATGATACGGTCCTGCTGGCACAAGTTTTTTCTCGATCTGACAAGCGCACATAAAGTAATTGGAGAATTTAAAAAGTGTACGATATGGTAAATTTTGACGGATACGCATCAAATTCGTCGTGCACATGCGACCAATTCAAATTCCGTCAAAGCCCACACGACCACGAAGCCGATACGCAGCTTTCGATGCTTTCGGTTCGCGACCACGTCGTCCGGTTTGACGGGATGCTCATCGTGTGGATGATTTTTCTAGTTTTGAAAGCTGTTTTAAAACATATTTTTCTCGAACTTTGAAAACTGATTTCTTTGCACACAGTTGATAAAATTCGAAACTACAAATTAGGTTATAAAGCCCTACGTGTTGTCTTCAAGTGTGTTTAATTAGATTTTGGATAATATCGACGAATCGATCGGAATCGATCTCCCAACTAAGGCACTTGGACTGTTTGGAAATTGTTTCTGGAACAGTTTTTTCAGGATTTTTACGACGATTTCCTGATCGATATAATCTAGTAAAAATCTTTCTACATGAACAGGATTGTAGAGGGTTATGTCGGGATCATACCAGAGAAAACGGCTCACGACGATGTTGAGTGTGGAGGAAGAATTCCAATCGCGAACTTGCCTTCATTGCTGCAACTGCTGTTGTTGTTGTCTCTGTCTTCACGCGCGTGCGGGTGATCCCGACCGCCGGCGGTGCCTCGCGGCGGTGCGCGACCGTCGGGGGGCCGCCCAGGCTGGAGGGTGGTGGTGCGGTGTTTAGGGTTTCGAGTTATGTCTAGGTTTTCTTCGTTCAACTGTCGGTTGCTTAAATAGGGACATCGCGTATTTCTTCCACGGCTCGGGTTCAAGGGTTCTCGGCCTGGGGATGGTCTTGGGATGGCTGGGCCGGGCCGGCTGAGGGAATGGTTGGGCTTGGGGGGGAAGCTGAGCGTTCGATGCTGTGGGCTCTTGGTATTATTTGGTTTATTTCCCTTTTTTGCTTATTCCTTTCTTTTTTTTTAACAGAGCCGGATGGGGAATAGGAGTGTCGGGCTGGTTTGGGCCGGCCTGGGCTCGGGCCTGGCTGGGTTATGATGGGGATTAATACCTATATATATCATATATACTTATATATATCTTATAGGTATATATTTTATATAATGCCAAGTATATATTTTATATAATACCAATACACATTTATATATATAATATAAGTATATATATCATTAAATATAATATGCACATATTTATATAAAATTAGTATATACATATAAGTGAAAATGAACTATAATTGTATACACATATATCTATCCAAAATGCATCAACATAATAGTATAAAATATTTATCCTATTTTCTAAAACAGAATCAATTTAGTAACAATAAAATATATCTATTTACGAAAATAGGAGATAACCAATATTAATAATATCTAATAGTAATAAATATATTTATTTAATCTGCACAAAGTAATAAAAATAATAATAAAATAATTAAATGGTGTTTTGGTGAATTCATACTATTCACCTTTATCCGGGTCCAGAAAATTGTACAAAATATGGTAAAACCATATTTAATAATAATAATACCTATAATCTAACTATAACAATTATTCTTAGAAAATAATTGCCAATTTCAAAAATATATACAAAAAATACTTGCACTTACCAAACATGTCTACAAGGCCGTACTTGGTCCCACTACATGTCTACCTGGGCTTAGATTTGGTTCGGCCCAGTCCGGGCTAACTTGGTTCAACCGGGTTCCTGCAAAATCAATAAAACTAATAATAATTAATAAAACTCATTTATAATGGTCATGCCATAACTTGGCCTGGTTTTCCTAGTTAGGACACTCCTATGGCTCAACATTCTTCTACCATGGCTAAACACTAGTCGAAGCATGCTACTGCACTATCCGTACCATAATTCCTTGTCGTCTTGCACTGCAAACTCTTTTATGGCTAAAATCATCTACCGTAATAATTAACTAGATAATCATTTATAAAAATCTAAAAATCACTATTTAAATCAAATAAATAAAATTAAAAAAATATTTCAAGAATTTTCGGGAAGGGGAGCTACATAGGGGCAGTAGGGTCAAAAGAAAGATGCCAGGCGGAAGAAGGACTAGCAGCACTAGAAGGACTGGCAGCACACGTAGAAGGACGCAGGTACGTGGACAACTGCGTCCGAATCTTCGATACCGCCTCGTTCAGATGCACAAGCTGGGACCTCACGTCATCGTCTATCGGGGCCGCAGGAGGAGGCGGGGGAGGTGGAAATCTCAGAGTCGTCGAGTACAAATTAGCCAGGGAGCCGACTTCGTACACGTGCCCTTTCCTATAGCCGCCGACGGTATCTACGAATAAGTCGTCGTAGCGAGTGGTCGTAGAAGAGGGCGTCCCGACGGGCGTCGTCTCGCCGGCATCCTCGGAAGCAGATGGGTGAATCCGACTAAGGGCCTCACGATAAACAGCCTATCAAATGAACGTGTTTATTATACTATAAGTTTACCTAAGTTATAATCTAAATCCTATGTTACCCTAAGTTATAGTCTGAATCCTAAGTTTACCTAAGTTATTGTATGAATCCTAAGTTTACCTAAGTTATTGTCTGAATACTTATAATTCTAACATAAATCTCATAAACGTAAGTACTTACCTCATTTTCCTTGGCCCTTTCGTCGACGAAGCTCCCGTCCTTTCGTCTCTTGTGGACATGCTGGCATACATCGCGCATGGTGACCGAGTCAGCAGGTTTTCTCTCCTTCAACGCCTGTTGGGTCTGCATACAAAATATTCATAGAATTTAATTAATTAAGTATATTAATAGTACCGAATTAGATAGTGAATGAATTTGCGGTATCTCACCAGATCTGCAAGCGTCGCTGCGTGGGGCTTTGATACCCCCGTATGTAGCCTCGCGGTCCGTCGGTTCGCTTTCGCTTTTTTCGATTTCTCCTTGAAGGCAGGAGCATCCATCTTCTCCAAGAGTTGCTCATAGTAGTCCTGTCGGATCCACTCCTTCTTCGAATGCACCGTTCGAAGGTCATAAACCGCATCCCGGATGTTCTTCCCGGCAGCGCTTCTATAGGTCCTGCGGATCGTCTCCTCACGATGGAGGGGACACCAGAAGGTCCTCTCACATACAAATTCAATTATCACGATATTAAAAATAGTTGTTAAAGAGTAATTAATAATTAATCACAAGATATATATACCCTCATCTCGTCGAGCCAGCGGTACTGCAAGTCTAGGGGCACCTCAGAAAAATTGAGGTAGGGGCCATGGTAGTTAGCCCAGATAATCTGCCCTAGAAGCCTGGTAGCATCCCATGGAAAAAAACTACAAAGAAGCAACGACTGGATTATTAACTTGAATAAATGAAACAAATTTATTAAATTAACTTAAATTTACTTACGCTTCACCCGTGGGCCATAGCTCTCGTCAGAACTCGCCCATCGACCTCTCTGGTGGCGTCAGAGGATCCGCAACTCCATGCATGTACTTGCCAGTCACCGGATGTAACTGAATGTGGGGGTACTCCGGGGCCCACTGTCGCTCAGCCACTGGTGGATCCACTGGTGGATCTGCTGGTGGATCCGCTAGCGGAACGGATCCGCTAACGGATGGAGACCCCATCGACGAATGTGTCGATAGCCCCTGGGTAGATCGACGGCGGAATGAGTCTGTGCCCGGGGTACTCTCCGAGTCGGGCTCGCTAGATGGGGACACCGTCCGGGAAGGCTGAATGCGACCACGACCACCACCACGAGCACGACCACTACCACGAGCACGACGACCACCACCACCACCACGACCAGTACCACCAGCACCACCACGGCCTGCACCACCTCCACGACGAGTGCTAGCCATCAGCAGGGAGACAAGTAATGCCGCAAAGAAAAGAACAACTATGAGTGCCATCTGCAACAAGAATATATAGAAGTTTAAACTGAATTCATATAAGTTAGTTATAAGTGCTTTTATGAGGTCTAACTAAAATCATGTAATTGAAAGTATTTTTAATAAATACTGATATTTAATCTAATCATCGTCATCGTCTTTATCCTCGTCCTCAGCCTCGTCCTCATCCTCATCATCGACTTTATCTATATCCTCATCCTCATCAAGTTCTTCTTCTTCTTCTTCATCCTCATCCTTAATAGTTGGGACAAGACGCCTCTTTCTTCCCTGGTTGGCAGCTAAGCCTTGTGTATCAACCTCTTCCTCCCCTCTATTTTCCTCAACAATAGTTTCAACATCCATGGTATCCGAATGTTGTACAAAGTATTGGGACTTTTCGATCAGGTCCTTTTGGTATGCTAGGTCTCCAACGTTGAATGTATTTTTAGATTTAATTTTGCATAATTTTCACCAGTCAAATCGATCTCTACGACGCCTTGGGTAGCTTGTATAGTAGACTTGAACAGCCTGACTTGCTATCACAAATGTGTTGGACCCTCTATACCTCCTGTGATGATTTATATCGACAAATCTAAATTATTTATCGATTCTCCAACCGATATTTGGTGTCGTATCGAACTACTCACATTTGAACATCATAATATGCATATCATATGGGGTACTATATTGTAAATCTATAATATCCCGAAGCACTCCATAATAGTCAAAGTCTGGCTCGTCGTCATAGATGGTGCCTCTTACGTAAATACCAGAATCCTTGGTACTGAAGCCGTCATTGAAAAATTTGACATTTATAGCATTCTGAGTTGCCTTAAACTTGAAGCCATTAACGACATAGCCTGGCCAAGTCTTTGCATGCTTCTTCGGTCCCAATGCCAAATAACAAATACTATCATTTGTGAGTGTTGTTAAAGGCAATAAAGCCTGTAAACAAGTATTAATAATTTAAATATTTTAGATGCATATATTTTAATGGTAGCCACATAAATTATTATCTCAGTTACTTACGTATTTGCAAAACCAGGACGGAAAGGTACAATCAACCTCTCTTTGAAGTCCTTCATCGGTAATATCGGTTGTCCTCATTTGGACTTCATCTCTAAATACACTGTTAGAGAGTAAGAATAACTGTAGTCAGTTACTTCACCAAATTAGAAATTATAACGAGTGTAAGTGTAGTCACTTACTTCTCCAAATCTCTCACTTCTTGTATATCACAATTTAACAAGACATATCGGTGAGCGACATCATACTCATCATCGGTCAACCACCGTTTCATACTTGCCCCAATAGGCTTGCCCCTTACATTGAATATACCTCCATCCTCAACGTCCTCGTTATTCCTTTGAGGTCTATTTCGATTTGTCTTAACATGAGTATCGAAATAAATGGAGCAGAAGTTTGATACCTCCTCAATAAGATATGCTTTGCATATCGAAGCCTCTATATGAGCCTTGTTGCTAACTTTCTTCTTTAAGTGGTGTAGGTATCTAGAGAGAAATTATCAGTGTAGTTAAAAATGAAATTCAACTTAAATTATATCAATTTTTATGTACCTCTCAAATGGGTACATCCATCGATAATGAACAGATGCACCAACACGGGCTTCGTATGCTAGATGAATCGGTAGATGCTCCATGATGTCGAAGAAGCCCGGAGGAAATATTTTCTCTAACTTACAAATTGTTAAGATAATCTTTCCTCAAGTTCAACCATGTGTTGCGCCGTCAACTTAGTTGAACAAATATCCCTGAAGAATGTAGATAGCTCGGCCAACGGAACCCATACAGAAGATGGCAACAACTCTTTCAACGTAATGGGCAGTAATCTTTCCATAAACACGTGGCAGTCGTGACTCTTCATTCCTGTTAGCTTGCGTTCAATGAGATCAACGAATCTCGACAAATTCGACACATAGCCGTCGAAAAATCTTAAAGTAGATATCCACTTGCAGATTATTAATCTATCTTCCTTGCTCAATGTGTATTGTGCTACCGGCTTAGTTAATTGTCCACCAGCTCCCCTTTGTATCAAGATCAGATGAGGACGCTTGTATATCTCAGCAATGTCTTGTCTTGCTTTTGGATTGTCCTTCGTCTTTTCTTTAATATCCATGACGGTATTGAAGACATTATCGAACACATTCTTTTCGATATACATGACATTAAGATTATGCCTTATAAGATTATCTTTCCAATAATGCAAGTCCCAGAAGATACTCCGTTTGGTCCAGTTATGGCTTTGTCCGAACCCCTCGACACAATTGTTTGATGGATCTTCAATTACGGAGGGCAAGTCCTTTACATCATCCCAAATATCGTATCCCGACAATCTGGCAGGCGAATAAGAAAATTCTTATTTCTCAGCTCTGAATGCGTCCTTGTTCTTTCTCCAAGGATGACTCGCGGGCAGAAATTGATGGTGACAGTCAAAGAAAAAAGTTTTTCCTCCATGCGTAAGGCAGAACGCCTTACTATTTTCCATGCATATAGGACAAGACATCCTGCTGTGAGTACTCCATCCCGACAGCATACCGTATGCTAGAAAATTATTTATTGTCCACAACAGTGAAGCTCTCATCTGAAAGTTCTATTTTCTAGAAATATCATAGGTCGCGACGCCGATCTTCCACAGCTGTTTAAGCTCATCCACCAACGGCTGTAAATATATATCGATGTTCTTCGTCAGATTTTTGGGATCCGATATGATAGCTGTCAAGACCATATAAGGATTCTTCATACACATCCATGGTGGCATATTATAAGGGATAAGAATGACCGGCCAGTAGGAGTATTGAGATCCCGACTGCCCGAAAGGGTCGAAGCCATCAGAACATAGCGCCAGCCGTACATTTCTAGGCTCTGCAGCAAAATCTGGGTGACACAAGTCAAAATATTTCCATGCCTCTCCGTCGGAAGGATGTGACAATTCTCCATTGTCCTTTGTGCGTTCTTCGTTGTGCCACGTCATGTGTTCAGCTGTATTCAGAGATATATACATCCTCTGCAAGTGCTTCGTGATCAACAAGTAATGTATATACTTGTAAGGACGTCATTTTTTAGTTGACTTTCATTTTCCCTTTACTGGCTTGTAACGATCTACATTACAGAAGCTGCAACTTTCTATGTCCTCCTTCTCCTTGTAGTACAACATGCAATCGTTGTGACAACAATATATCTTATCGTACCCCAGTCCCAGTTTTTGGACCATCATCTTTGACTTGTAGAAGTTTTTTGGGAGCACTTTTGATTCCTTTGGTAAGATCTCTCTCGCTAGTTGTGTAATCCGATCATAGCAAGCTTGTTGCAAGTTAAAATCAGACTTTATGCTCAACAACCGCATCGTCACTGACAGTACGGAATGAGTATCACAACCAGGATGTAGAGGAGTCATCCTGAAACATATCATAGAACTCCTTTGCCTCGGGATTAAGATCCTCCGGATCAAAATTAGGCCCTGCCGTATCGTACACCATATCTCGTGCAAGGTTCTGCAGGTCTCCATAATCAACAGAGCATCCTTCGTCTTTGATGACAAAATCCATTACAACATTATCATTAAAAGCATAAGTAGTAGCATTCACAACCTGTCTTTTCGCATATAGTTTACCTTGCGATGACCACATGTCATAAACACGTACGAAACCCTTACGGGTCAAATGATCTCTCACAGTCACCACTTCTTTGTAACGTCTATTGCGACAATTACGACATGGACACTTGATTTTGGTACCATCCATGTAATGAGCTTTGCTCATGGCATACTTAAGAAATACTTCCACGTCTGCCTGAAAATCGTCACTCACACCTATTCTGCTCTCGTGTTGTCGTTTGTACATCCATGTACGATCAAAGAAGTAACGATCCATCGTAGATTGGAGGTAAAAGTTTGTATCATAAGACTAACAGAATTACTATGTAATCATGTACTCACCAATAACCGGATGTAACTGGAGTCCTTGGGCCAATCGTGTAGTAATTGGTGGATCCGCTGGTATAGGCCGGATGTACTTAGTATCAACCGTATCAGATTAGTATCGATATATCGGTTTGGTATAGGACGTATCATATTGGTATTGGCCTTAACAAATTGGTATCGTCCTATCTGATATGTACATATATCGGCCATATAGCTAGGATTCATATTGGCCTTATCGATTTGGTATTGGTCATATCCGATAGGTATCGGCCGTGTCGGATTAGTATCGACCATTTTGGATTAGTATCATGGAAGGATTAGTAACAATTTTACTTGGATTTCTCTCTTCTCGAGCTAGAATACCATTGCAAGAGAGTCACCAGATCGTGATTGGCCAGTTACAGTAACATACATGCTTCCTTTTTATCAGAAAAAACGAGGTTAAAAAGGAAGCATGTATGTTCTATAACTGTCTAGCTACGCTCTCGTGACTCTCTTATAATGGTAATCTAGCTCTAGAAGAGAGAAATCCAAGTACAGTTGTTACTAAATCTTCTACCATACTAATCTGATACTGCCAATACTAATCCGATATGCCGATACCTATTGGATATGGCCGATACCAATCGATAAGGCCAATACGAATCCTAGCTATTCGGTCGATACATATCGGATAGGACGATACCAATTCGCTAAGACCAATACCAACCGATACGGCCTATACCAAACCGATAGACCGATACTAATCCGATACGGTCAATACTTATAAGTACCTACGGTCGAGGAGGTTAATTTGCTGGTACATCCATGTTCTATCAACGAAGTAATGATCCATTTCAATTTGGATGTGAAAATCTGTATCGTAAGACAAACTAAACATAATTAGTTCGATACCGATTCTGATACTCAACGAAATGGTCCGACATCGATATCGATACAGATTGGTGGTGGGACGAGCCTTAATCTGCTGATTTGGTTTTGGTATTGGTTTCGATTTCAGTTTCGAACATACTAAATTTTAAAAAATTTGGTTCAGTTTTGGATATACTAAATTCGGTTCGGTTTCGGTTTTCAATATACTAAATTTACTTATTCGGTTTCGGTTTGAATATACTAAATTCGGTTCGGTTTCGGTTTTCAATATACTAAATTTACTTATTTAGTTTCGGTTTGAATATACTAAATTTGGTTCGGTTTCGATTTTGAATATACTAAAATCGGTTCGGTTTCGGTTTTCAATATACTAAATTTACTTATTCGGTTTCGGTCCAAAGTTTATATATACTCCTCTCTATATATATATATATATATATATATATATATATATATATATATATATATATATATTTTATATATATATATATATATATATATTTATATATATATATATATATATATATATAAAATATATATATATATTTATATATATATATATATATATATATATATATATATATATACATATATATATATATATATATATATATATATATATATCTGTGAAATATATATATCTATATATATAGATATATATATTATATTATATATCTATATATATATATATATAATATATCTGGTGTGTATGGTGTATGTTATATGTGTATATGTGCGACGAATATATATATATATATATATATATATATATATAATATATTTTATATATATATATATATATATAAATATATATATATATATATATCTTTAACAGAAAAGACATTTTATTGAATAAAGGAAGGGGCTCAAAAGAGCAGTATAGACAGTACCAGAGACGGAACACAAAAAAGGCTCTGGTAAGCAATGTAGAAAACGCAAAATAACTAAAGTGAAATTCTAAAATTTCGAAGATTCGAAATTTCGAAATTCTGAAAACAGGGTGGGCTCACAGCCCTCTGGATGGGGGCACGAAGCCCTAGGGAAGTAGCGCGCTGCCGAAGGCACGAATCGAAGGGGTGGACGGCGCAAAGCCGAAGGGGCAACAACTGCACGAGGGGGCGTGCCGCTCGAGGTGTCTCGGGCCCCCGCCGACGCGACGACGAGCGGCGGGGGCGAGGAGGCGGGGCCGGTGAGCACCGGTGGGGGATGCCCTGACGGGGGGGCGCCCAACGCGGGGAGGATTGGGCCCGGAGTTAGGGGACTCCGGCGGGGGAACCAGGAGGGGACGAAGGACGGTGCTCCGACGGCTGGCAAGGAGCGGGAGAGGTGGAGTGCAGGGAAGGGAGGGGGAAGGGGGGGAGGTAGTGAGGGTGCTCCGGCAGGGGGAACCAGGAGGGACGAAGGACGTGCTCCGACGGCTGGCCTGGAGGCTGGCAGGAGTGCCGGGAGAGGCGGAGGGCGGGGAAGGGAGGGGGAAGGGGGGAAGGGGAGAGGGGAGTGTAGTGGGGGCTTATAGCCGTGGGGAGATGCGGCCGGCCAGTAGGGGAGGATCTACCTCCACGGGGGGGATCCGCAAGCAGGTCGGAGAGACCTCCTTGGACCACCGGCGATGGGGGGGCTGGGAGGGACCGAGTTGTCTCGGGGGGAGGAAGGCGGGGGAGAAGGTGGGAGGGGAGGGAGACGGGGGGAGGGAGCGGGGCTCGACCTCCGGGCGACGGAGGAGAGAGGGGATCGACGAGACATCGATGGAGGGGCCTGGAGAAGCATCGCCGGGGAAGGAGGCATCGACGGGGGGGGGGAAGAGGAGGAGAGGGGGCTTCCGGGAGGAGGGAGGCGGAAAGGTTGGGGGCGGTGGACCACGGCCCGAGGCTGGGCGCGCGCCCACGCGATGCACTACCGAGGAGGCGAGAGTGCAACCCGAGCTGGCGAGCGTGCAACCCGAGCTGGCGAGGCGCACGGCATGAGACCGGCGGGATGCAGCCACCCGAAGGAAGGAGGGGCAGGCGGACGGGGGGGCTCGAACCTCCGGAGGGAGGGAGCCACGAGGGCACGACGGTTGGAGGCACCTCCGCCGGCGGAGGGAACACGGAGAGAGGAGGAGGGAGACAGAAGAGCAGCGGTCGGGAGGGACGATGTCGGGAGAGCAGGGAGCGGGACGCTGCCACTGGTGCGCGACCCACGGGGTCCTCCGACGAGGAGCGGAGGCGGCCGAGGAGCCGTATATATATATATATATATATATTAATATATATATATATAATTATATATATATATATATATAATATATATATATTTTAAAAAAATATATATATATGTGTGTGTGTGTGTGTGTGTGTGTGTGTGTGGTGTGTGTGTGTGGTGTATGTTGTGTGTATGTGCGTCCCCCCTCCCCCCGCAGCCCACCCCCAACCCTCCACCACCCTCCCACCTCTACCCGTACGGCCAGCCACCCCCGCCCCCCCGCAGCCTACCCCCAACCCCCCGGGGCCAGCCTCCCTGCGACCAGCCCCCCCAACCCCACCCCCCTTCCCCGCCCGGCCAGCCCCCCCGCCCACCCCCATTCCCCGGGCAGCCCCCAAAACCCCCCGGCCAGCCCCCCCGCAGCCCCCCAACCCCCCCACGGCCAGCCTCCTCGCAGCCAGCCCCTCGCTGCCCGTCCCCTCCCCCACCCCCACCTCACCATCGCCAAACCCCCGCGGCGACCCCACCATGCTAGCACCCCCCGCGGTGACCCCCCCCCCCGCGGTGACCCCCACCACCGCCAGCTTCACCCGTTGCGACCCCCACCCCTATCCCCCGCGGCCAACACCCCCCCCCGCTGTCCGCCCCCTCCCACCACCACGGCTCCCCTCCGTCCCCCAACGCCGCCAAGAGAAAGAGAGAGAGTTACCTCGATCATATGCGTCCAGAGAGAGAGAGGAGAGACAAAAAATTGGGAGGAATAAATTTTTCCCCAGTCGGTTTAACTTAAGCTAGGCTTTGAACTTAGCGACGGACTAGCGACTGCTAAAATCTATCGCTACTTAGTCGTTAATCTCACGTAATTTTTAAAATTTTTCCAACCACTTAGTGACCACTTAGCAACGGACAGTATGTCCGTCTCTAATATCCCATCATCTGGTCGACGGATTATACCGTTGCTTAGTAGTCGTCAATTCTAGCCATCTAGTAACATTTTCCGTAATGTTTTAATATTTTCTCGCCAATTAGTGACTACCGAGTGACTACTTACCGACGAGTTTTTCTTCTGTCGCTATTTTACCGATGGCTTATCGACGGATAGGCACGGATGTTCACCCTTAAAAAAATTGGTGCACGATTAGCCGGGAAGTCATCGCCAGGTTGTCGGTAGTCCGTCGCTACTGACGATGGATTTATTCCGTCGCTAAACGTCGTCGCCAATTACTGTATTTTGGTAGTGTCCTAGGTGAGGCGTTGTCAGCGTGACTGGCTCGATGCTCAAATCCGTGTGGGTTGTTCCTTCTTCTCTGAGGCGCGTGACCTATGCGCCTATAAGAGACTGTCACGTACTCGGCCTTTATGGTGGAATCAGCAATACATTTTTGCTTGATGGCCCTTCATACTATGGCTCCACCTTCCAAAGTAAATACATAACTTGAGGTAGATTTCTAGAATCCCTATCTGATTAAAAATCTGAGTCTATATACCCCAAGTGCACTAAACTATCTGCTTGGTAAACTAGCATATAATCTTTAGTCATTCAGGTTCTTCAAAATATCTTTACCGTAGTCCAGTAATATTGTCTAACCATGCCAACGGCAAAGTATGTCTGGTTTCATACATAGCATTGCATACATTAAGCTTCCTGTCACACTCATTTTTCTAATTAAGATATTTTAGTCATTATGTGCTAATTTAATTTTTCTTATTTTTTATTAATTAAATTGATTGTGTGTGGCTTTGATTGGTGTTTTGGTAGTAGAAGGTGGTATAACCTTAGTCAACCTTGATTAGAAGCCTAATAATGTAATTATTTATTATTGGCTTTTTAAATTTTAATTTAGAATTATTATCTATTTTAAGAATCATTTAATTCAATTTTAAGTCATTTTATATAAAGCCTTTAGGCCTTTTTGTCAATGGGCCGTTAAAGCACTTGAGGAGTGCTGTTCCATGACCAAATCCTAACTAACCCTAATACCCTCCTTGGCTGGCCAAACACAACATCCTCCCTCTCTTCATTGTGTTTAACTTGTAGCCGTCATAAGATCAAACCCTAGTTTTCCCCTTCTCTTCCAAAGGCCCCATTCTCACGTTTCTTATCAAT